>JAOVVF010000019.1:20275601-20285755 GCA_028565595.1 Duopalatinus emarginatus
GTGTGCTCACTGCCTTTAGTGTGTTTACTGCCTCTAGTGTGTGTGTTCACTGTCTCTAGTGTGTGTGTTCACTGCCTTTAGTGTGTGTTCACTGCCTCTAGTGTGTGTGTTCACTGCATGCATAGGGGTTAAATGTGGAGGTCAAATCTGTCTGTGTGAAGCACAGTACATGCTTTACTTTCAAATAACCACTGAGCTGCCCATAATTTACTGAGGTACAACATAAATAAAACGCAAAGATGTGGTGATTTTCTCATTACAACATGTTTCATTCCTGACATATTTAATACACATGTCTGTAAACATCAGGCAAATCACAGGAGACTAAAAAAGTCAGAGGAAAATTTCTACTGTTAAGTAAAAAGTGATGACAGCTTTAACTGCGAGCAGGCAGCAACCGGCGAGCCACGAGGGCCGACTGAAACTCCAGACCTGGAGTCAGACAGAGTTGACGAGCCACGCAGCCCGCCTGAAGCTGCTCTGAAGCTGCTCTGGCATTATGTACAGGACAGGCGTAATTAGCACTGTGTGAAAGCCGGACAGATTCCGAGGAGCATTCATAGATCTGTATCGAGTCACTGCAGTGATTCAGAGGCGGTGATGAGAAAGTGATAAACAAAGTCACGCACTGATGTAATCTCTCCTCAAGGTCAGCAAGAGGGGAATTCGAAATGCCATAAGATAGGACGCCAGAGTCGTGCCGGAGACGTAACGAGGCGGCGAGCGCGCGCGTGAGTGAGGTTAATGGCAGGCAGTAACGGCGTATCGGTTTGTAGGAGGGAAACGTAGGAATCGGCATGATTAGAGGTATTGTTAAAAGTCAACGAGGCATCATGCTGACAGTCACTATTATACTCAGGCACTTCAGTTATAAAATGAAAACACAGTCTTTTCATTCAGTTGTCCGGTGTGTAAAATACTCAGTGGGTTTATTCACTACAGGTCATTATATGGTGTGGACGGTGACATCACTTATAGATTTGTATCAGTTATTATTGACTGGTTTGAAAATATGCCAAGCTGTTTAGTGATGTTCTTTCACCACATTTGTCCATCAGAGCGTGTCCAGGCGTCCTCTGGAGGTCCTGATCTCGCATACCGAGGATCGAGGGGAAAGCCTACGGCTCAGGAAAGCTCCGGAAGAACCTCAAGCCATTGTGGAAAATATTCTATCTTGGATCTTGTTCTTCATCGACACGCTCAGTTTGATGGAGTCAACCTTATGGGATAAAAGGTTGAGCGTGCGACCGCGTTCCTCCTGAAGAAAATGAGCTTACCTGACTCTCAAGTCTTTAATTTGATGATTTGAATGAAATATAATGATTTTAAGGCGTGCCCGTTCGGAGGTTCCGAGACTTGTCTGAAGATTTCGGTGATATAACCAACGTGACCCGCTTCCACTGAGGTCGGTGGTCGTGATCGCGGATACAGCCATGGTGATGTCGCAGGGTACCTACACATTCCTGGCGTGCTTCGCTGGATTCTGGCTGATTTGGGCCCTCATCGTGATGGTGTGCTGCTTCTGCAGCTTCGTGCAGCGTAAACTCAAGCGGCGGCGCGAGGAGAGGCTGAGGGAGCAGTGTCTCAGGGCCTTGGAGATGGAGCCTTTGGACTGTTCAGGGTTAGGATACAACCCGAGAGAACCATCACAGTTCGGCGCACCGCCTCAAATGATGTCTCCGCAGATACCGGTCGCCCACACCATTCCTCAGGGGAGCTGGACACCACCACCAGGTAGGCAGCTTGATGATCCTTATGCTTTACAGACATTATGCTATCAATACGGTGTGTATGAGGATGGACGTTATTAAGCAAAAAACACAGATTCTCTGGCACTTTGACTGACGATGGAACACCAGGTCACTTTGACCGTCCTAAAAGAAATCATTCGACCTTCGGGAGCATATAGGATTATTATTATTCGGGACACTCCGTCAGCAATAGAGCGACAGGACCTGTGTCACGACTACGCTGACGTCCGTAGATCACAGGTCCTTGGAATACAGGTCCTTAGATAACACACATATGAAGAATGGATCTGATTGTCTGTCCACTTTTAGACTGTTCATCTTGTGTAATGTAATATCTGAGTCCAACAGTAAGCTGTTATTAAATGTTTGGCTCTGTAACTATTAAATAAGCCTGGTCTGTTTCTGCTCATGTGGGCAGTGTAGCAGAAAATGTCTGCATCTCGCACAAGGCGCACAGACGTAGCCAAATTCTTTCATGCAAAACATGGTAACAGAGAGCAGTGTGGGCGGCAAGTGGGCAGAAGAGTACATCGGTGAGCTAGCAGAGAGCGAGAGAGGGAGAGAGAGAGAGAGAGAGAGAGAGAGAGAGAGAGAGAGAGAGATGGGCTAATCATCCCCTCCTGCAGTCAGGCAGACTGCCAGATACAGAGGATCCCTGTCCTGGGCCGAAGAATGTGCCTTTAAACGAGGTCCAGACACACACAGGACTGATGGCCACACATTAAACCCAGGACTGAATAAGAGGTCAGGATGGCAAACAGTACAAATCAGGCACAAATCAGATGTGAACAATGACGAGAGTGAAGGTTGCACAGTAGCTTGATGCTCCTGCCCCTGCTGCTTCACTCAGAGCTTGAGAAATGTTTTTATTTGTTGTGTAGGGAAAAAAATCTTCCGAACTGCTAATTTATTTAATAAACAACCTAACAGCCCTGACATTTTCTTGCAAGCTTTCCTGATACCCAGTGGCCACATAGGTTATGTTTAGGGTCCAGTCAAGTGCTGTGTCCCGATATAGATGCTGGGTCCTTCAGGAGCCGCATTAGAAGAGCGATGGCGTCATAGCGGCACGACCAAGCACTTTCTTTATATGCCCCTGTTTTCCATGGCAATGAAGGATCCGACAGAGCCAGACAATATATTCTGAGATTTATTGCATTTAAACTCGAATAGCCGGTGATTAAAATGTTAAAAAAGCAACCTGTACGCCAGCGTTTTGTTTTGTCTCAGGGAGCACGGAGCAGACAGGGCAGACAGATGTGGTGTCCTTGATACAGCTTAGTAATTTCAACCTGGGCAATCTGACGCTTACTGATTCAGTCTCCCAAAGAGTAGCAGTAGTATTAGCAGTAGTGCAACCTATCATGATTAGAGCCATTGTTGATATATAATCACTTTACACGACACCAGTACACCTGCACATTCACGCATTTATCCAGTACACCCTCACGTTCTAGCATCAGAACGGAGAAATAGTGTCTCATTGACTTTGGCTGTATTCGAAATACTGTACTACATACTACTCGCATACTAAATCTGCCTAAAAGTAGTGTGTAGTATGCAGTATGTGACCAGACTGGGGCTCAGCATGCACCGTGGCCTCACAGGCTCCGCCTACTTCACGTTACATACATTATTAACATCATTATTTAATATAAAAGTCATTTATTCAAATATATCTTAAACATCTCAAAAATTATAACTGGTTGTTAACATCGCCGTCACTGTGCTGACATTTAGGTGCAAAAAGACAGCAGTGTGGATCTCCTCCTCCTCCTCTTCCTCCTCCTCATCCTCATCCTCACACACAGAAAGGTTTTGGACATTTTTAAACTTCTGCCTCTTCAAATTCGCAGCTCATGTGACTGTGTGGTATGCTACACGTATGTCGACCTTTCTGACTATATTACATACTACTGACAGTAGTCAGTATGCAGTATATACTACTGTAGTATGCAGTATAGTAGTATACCATTTCGAATACAGGTTTTGACTGGTTGTCTGTACAATATGGGTCAGGATCAGTTCACACACACCAGACTCTGGAGTTTATACAGAAAGACACTGTCTTGTGGACAGAAACACGCTGTTGATGAGAGACGACTGACTGGTTTGTGCTAACAGGAGGGCAAAGGTGACACTCGGTGCACAACCACTTACATTTATCTCAGTAAAACAGGGTGAGTCAACAGTCAGGATATGTTTTATTTCAGAAACGGAAGGGGAAATGTCTTTTAGGCTATGTTCAGAACATGGGCGCCATATTGAAAGCCGCCATATTGGATCAAGGGCAAGTTTTTCCACTGGGAAGGCGGTCATGTGTCCTACGACTTTTGACTCACCTTGTACAATCAAGCAAATGAGGGTTAAGGGTCTTCCCCAGGATCCCAGCAGTGACAGCTTGGTGGTGGTGGGATTTGAACTCACAAACTTCCAGAAGTTTAGCGTCAGGAGAAATCTCAGAGATTTGAGCCAACAGCAAGGCCACAGTAACGCTAATAACCACTCTTTACATCCATGATGAGCGAAAAAGCATCTCAGAATGCACAACCTTGAGGCAGATGAGGCAGGCTGCCTGAAGATCTCATCAAGTTCCTCTGTCTTCAATTAGAGAAGAACAGGAATCTGAGGCTACATCAGGCACCAGGCTTGACATGTTGGTCATTCTGAGATGCATTTCTTCTGAACACAGAAGTACAGAGTTGTTCTTTGAGTTCGCTTAGCCTATAAGAAGGTGTTTCTCCATTCTGCTGAGAGCGAAGATCTCGGTGAAGATCTGCACCTGAAGATCTACGTATCTTGGTGATGTTATATATTACGCAGCTTCCACGTGAATAACCAGGTGCACAGGTGTTCCTGAGAAACTGGTGTAACTGTAACCAAACATTCTTAGATGCCTAAATTCCGAAGCCAGTGTCTTTGGTTTTGTGTTTCCATGACAACTTCTAGAGACTCAGTAGCGAGTAGGTACATTTCATTACACAGCAGCCTACTCATTCAAAATTTCGTCTCTGGGCTTTTATCAGGGCCAGATGGTCTGTGGTAATCAGTCCGTTGGGTAAGCAGACGCTTGTGATTGGAGCACATCTGAATTCAACCTGCACAGTATGATCGTGTAGGTAGCGCTTGGAACGTTCGGAAGCTCTGGGAAACGGTTTCAGACGGCCGAGATGGTAGCGCGCTAAGCATGTAGGATCCGAATGGTGCATTTCAATTAGCCTTCATAAGCCCGTATCTTTATCTCTAGTCTCAGTAAGAGGTTTATTTCCTTCACAGGGCAAGTCTATCTCAGCTTTCATCAGCGTGACCTTGCAAGGGCAGATAAAAGCTCTACAGCCTCTCGGCCCTGAATAAAATATGCCAGATCCTCATTCATGATGCCTAACAAGCAGCTCCCTCGTCATTTATATCGCAGCGGTATTAAAGTCTTCAGTCTGATGTTTCAGATGGTATTGATTGAGTTCATTTATCCCACAGGGATGATGAAGGTGTTGATGAATTTTCTATAACAGCACGCCTCGGATGGGAACATAAACGACAGGTTTGAATTAATGCGCTGGTTCGAATACGTTATGGTTTCTATAGTAACCAATGATTCACTGAGACCGAATGGCAGACACTTTATTATATAACATTATGTAAGGAGTCTCCAGTGTCAGCACTTTAACACGTTTTTTTTTAAATCTTAATAAACTTCAGCAGAGTGAAAAAAGAAAGACTGATCAGCAAACGATGTAACCTGAAGTACCAGTCTAGTACTTTGACGTCTAGACGTCTGAGTCAGATCATGTCCAAAACAGCAGGTCTTGTTGGGTGTGTCCCAGTATACAGTGGTTAATACCTACCAAAATGGTCAGAGCAACCGGTGAACCAGGGACAGGTCACGGAGACAGAGACTCACTGATGTGTGTGTGGGGGTGAAGGCTGGACCGTCTGGTCTGATCTCACAGAAGATCCACCCAAGGATCTGTTACTAATGTGTTGGTGGCAGATATCATAGTCCATACCTCGACAGGTCAAAGCTGATTTGTCAGGTGGTCTTAATGTTATGGCGGATCGATAATGTACGTTACAGTAAAACTGCCTTTCTAATCCAACATGGCAGACAGTAGCTAAGTTCTGCCCTTTCTAATCTAAACACTGCTGTGGGAAACATTAGCTTTTGGATCTATTTAGGAATTTAATAGAACGGTAAACATTTTATTACCTTATTAAGCTATTATCAATCAAATTATCAATTAAACAATAAATTTCCCAGCATTTCAGACGTCAAAGATTAAAAAAAATATATATTTTGTTCTTATTTTTTAGTCATTAACTAACATTGTCAGTGTTTTTCATGTGTACTAATAAGTTATCCTTAATGTTAATTAATATTTTAAGTATGTGCACATTATTTATGAATAAATGGGTTAAGGAACCAAACCTAGGACCAGACAGTCCCCAGTAGAGGTCTGCACTGGGAAATCTCTTAGGAACGGGTGGTTTGCACTTAGCTGCGGCGGGAGAGAGCATTCAGTTCTCTAGTTCAATCCTTACAACCGACAAGACTCGACTAAAGTGTCCTTGAACAAAGTGCCTACGGCTCTGGGCATGTGTGCTTACTGCCCCCTACTGTGTGTTCATTAGTGTGTATGTGTGTGTGTGTGTGTTTCACTGCACGCATGGGTCAACTGTGGAGGCCAATTTCACTCGACAACAGTCAGAGCGACTACAGCGCTGAAATAATGAACAATATGATGCTATGTGGTGTGTTAGAGCAGAAATAATGTCCAGATGGTTGCCAATAATGTCTGTTCGGTAACCAGGAAACAAACCTAAGATTTATTTATTAATAAAAAAAATATTTTAATGCAATGTCCATTAATAAAGTTCTTTTTCCTGATCTTTCCGTTCCCCAGTTCCTGTTCACCCTGTGGAAAACGATGCCTGTGGAAAACCCCCTTGCTACGAGGAGGCGGTTCTGATGGAAGATCCTCCTCCCCCTTACAGCGAGGTCCTCGCCGACCCTAGAGGTGGAACGTACACTAAACCCGTCCTGAGGTCCTCCAGGGATCACCAGGAATCCGAGACCAGAAAGATGGCGCCCGTGACTGTGTTTTCCGAGCGTGGCTACTCGTCTCTGATCCGCTTGCCCTCGGCCAGGCGCTGGGACTCTCTGGACCACCTGCTCTCCAATGTGGATCTTAACCACTCCAGCATGGCGTTGGAGCCACACGCCTCGGCCATGGCCACAATGCCCCGTGACGGACGCATTCACATGGACTTGGGCCTGCGCGGCCTGCGGCCTCTGGACCACAGCTACGGACTGCCCACTGCTTTCCCTCTGCTGGGACGAAGCACGGCAGTGTGAAGCTCAGTTTGGACCACTGTGTGACACTTTACCGGGACAATCGTCAGCCCAAACTGCTGACGGGTTATTGATTTGGTTTTGATTCAGTTTCCTCTTTTTTTTTTTTTTTTTTGAGCGATAAGAAAAGCTTCTCCAATGACTCAAAAGACTCGATCTTTTCTTCTCAAGCTGAAGATCGTATGACAGATGTATTCCTCCAGCTCTCTTTCTTTCTTTTCGCTGTGTGGCGTCCCTGCCTGATGCAGAGCAGTAGCTATTATGTGAGCATTGTTGCTATGGTTCCTGGGCCTCTCTACCTTCTTTTTCTCTCTCTCGACAGCCTTGGACTGATGTAACATACGCAGGATTTGAAATTCTGTTTTGTAAACTAGATATAGCACAGAGCCACAGCATAGCAAAACATTCACGGTCTGTACTGTAGCCATATTGTAGGCTGGGAGTCGGAATGTGTCAGAACAGCCGCTTAACGTCTGGACCTTCGACTCTGCGTTTAACGTTTTTAATACTTGGTAAAGAGACGTTTCAATCCGTACGGCTTTCTCTTTTCTTTTCAGTGCAGCAATCGGTTCAGTTTATTCTGCGGTGCTCGAGAACGAGGTCTAATTACTCCATTGACGAGACGGTTTTGTAAAAACGTGAATAATTCTATAATAATAATATTATAATAGAAATACTCATAAGCAGGTGTCCTGGTGCAGTCTGACTCTCAGACTAGGTTCATCATGCTGCTGAAGTCTACAACATGTACTGTATGAACTGTGAAATCTGACCTTGCTGCTCTGACAAGGTAAAATGTTAGGAAATACAGAAATCTGCACACGTTGTGCTCCACCAGAAGAGGAACAAAACTATCGCCTGGTGTCTTCATTTGCTTGAAATGTCTCTTGCAGCTTTTAATTCATTAGCACATGCGGGTAAAAAGAGAGACGTCTGAGGTTTTTTTTTGACTCTCTGTTTAAAACCTTTTATACTGATGCATTTTTAATGTCTGAGTATGTTTCACAGACTTCATTACAACTATGCCTCAGTTAATTAATGTGAATTAAAATTCATAAGCATTTCCTTTTTTCACCCGGAGTATTCTTTTTTTACCATATATACACAACAATGGCTGCGTCCGAAATGGCATACTCCTATACTAGTTAGTATGCGAATCTAGTATGAGACACGATGCAGTGCGTCCAGATACCTAGAACATATCAGGTAGTATGTGAAAGGTTCCCGGATGTCCTACCAGGTCAGGAGAGATTTTCTAGTATGCTCCGCCAGCACACTATCTGACCCTGATGTATCCCATAATGCACTGTGAGTGAACTGAGAGCCTGTTTTATTTGTAAACCAGACGGAGAGAGTTTACGATGATCAGTGTAGGCTGAACTAAGGAACATTTTTATTAACAAATCAAATTTAAAGTTAATTTAAATTAAAACTATGAATAATTATTGTGTGGGACTCAAGCGGTGTGACGTCATGACGTCAAAGGTTGTCGGTAAGATGGCGGATCGAGTGCGTCCAAGGTGGTGTGCATACTACACGCTCGCTAGACTATACTAGCAGTGTATACTAGATTAGTGGTTAAATAGTATATACTCGCTCCAAGCTAGTAGAGGTAGTATTTAAGTGTGTCATTTCGGACGCAGCCATTGATTATCTCTCTACAATGTCACCTGTTAAGGGGAGGGATCGATCACACAGGAAGTGAACAGACCGTCCTCAGGGTCTAGACGACTGGGTCTGATCATCTCCAAAACATCAGGTCTTGTAGGGTGTGTCCCAGTATACAGTTAATACCTACCAAAATGGTCCAAGGACGGACAACCGGTGTACCAGTGACAGGGTCATGTGTGTCCAAGACTCACTGTGGTGGGTAGGGGTGAAGACTAGACCGTCTGGTCTGATCCGACAGAAGGATCTGTTACTAATGGTCCCTGATACCACAAAACACCTTTAGAGGTCTTGTGGTGTCCATGTCTCGATGGGTCCAAGCTTCTTTAGTGGCTGTTTTAATTATTATATATAAATATATATAAATATATTATATATTTACAATCGATAAAAAAATTCTGGACTCAGTCAGACTGGAACACTATCAATGTCATGTGGTACAACCAACGGAAAACTAGGTACATGTGTTTTTTTTATAATAAAACTGTTTAGTTTTATGAAAAATACTAGCAACTATAAAAGCTAATACAGAGATCCTGATACAAACCTGTACCTTAGTAGAAAAAAACTATTTAATATATATATTTGGTTGCACCACATGATCCATGTTATTAACTAAATAAGTCTTAAACGCACGGCTCTCATTCCTAATATATACATTACATCTACTTTATAAAGAACTTTGTAGGAGCGGTATTTGTCACTGACTCTGTTTACTTAACGCGGCGGTATTTATTTGTGCGTTCAGTTTTTGTGTTGGCTAAACCGTCTTATTTTTAAACGCCGGTCATTCAGTCACAGTCACAGTAACTAAATCTAATTTGCTAACGCTAATGCAGGCCACATTTCTTCAGTGCGCTGAACGCTGCATTGTGTAAAAGCCTCGATTTCATCTTCTATTGCCGTCATTTGCCATTTATTCTCGCTGCCCTCGCTCTCCCTCGCTCTCGCACTATCTCCCTCGCTCTCGCACTATCTCTCTCGCTCTCGCACTATCTCTCTCACTCTTGCTCTCGTTCTTGCTCAGCTCTCTTGTACCTCATTCATCCTAATAGCTGTCTTTGTTAACATCTCAGCATATGAACATCGCATTCAAACATCCGGTCCATGCTTTCAAATGACATTCAATTAGAATTCATTAAGATGCTGGATGAGAAACACTATTTATTTATTTATTTAGCATTTAACAGAATGCTTCAGACACACAATGATGTCTAGTGGTTTGTAGGAACTGCTGTATTTATTTGACCAAACTGCCAGAATATACAGCACACACTGTTCTCTACCTAGTGTGTATCTTCCATATGGATGAAGCCAACATTTAAATGCTCCCCAAACCCTGCCTGATCCACTGTGACCCCCCCCCCCCCCCCCCCCCCCCCTCC
>JAOVVF010000019.1:20285855-20300539 GCA_028565595.1 Duopalatinus emarginatus
CCTCTCAAGGTTTCTTCCTTTTGTCATCTCAGGGAGTTTTTCCTTCTCACTGTCACCACCGGCTTCTCATCAGGAATCAAATTTCCAAATGCTAAAAGTGAATCCGAATTTCAACAAAAAGAAAATTTAGCCTAAACCCGTCCTAACACGCCCAATTTCCTGTCCAGAATTAGTCACTTCCTGCCTATCTTGCTAGGGGACAATATGAGCACAGATGACGGTTGCTTAAATTAGGAAGATCCGTGTAGAAAATATTCTTTATGACGCAACAAGCTGATCAGCCATAACATTAACACCACAAACCCCTCCGACAGGTCAAGTGAATAACATTGATGATCTCATTACAGTGGCACCTGTTAATGGGTGGGACATATTAGACAGCAGGTGAACAGTCAGTTCTCAAAGTTGATGTGTTGGAAGCAGGAAAAATGGATGGCAAAAAAAAAAGGTTCAGGGCAACGTTGACAAGGATCTAATTGTGACGTCTAGATGTCTGGGTCAGATCATCTCCAAAACAGCAGGTCTACAGTGATTAAATCCTACCAAAAATGGTCCAAGGAAGGACGAGTGGTGAACCAGTGACAGGGTCATGGAGACCAAGACTCACTGATGGATGGTGTGTGGAGGTGAGGATTAGATGGTCTGGTCTGATTCTATAGAAGATCCACAGAAGGAGGTGTTGGTGCTGTAGATCCCACAAAACACCTTCAGTAAAAAGGTGTAAAGAAGACCTTCAGTCTTCCACGAAAACTAGGACAATGTTATTTTATCAAAATATTTTAAACGTAAAAGACACTTTATGTATGAAAAAAGTTGCTAGCAAAGGTTAAAGCTTAAGGTACAGCTAGGGTACAGATACCAAGATAGAATTCTGTAACTTAAAATAAGAAGTAATAATAATATAAATATTTGGTTGTGCCACATGATTTTTTTTTTTTGAGTGGTGAAATTCAAATTCAAATAAAATTCAAATAAATTTCATTAGTGGTAAAATTCAGTGCTGGAGGTGAAATAAAAAATAATCTCTCCTTAGAACAAACCAAAATGAAATGAAATGAAAGTGAACTATTTTGCCTTACTGTGTTTACACACAGAAGGAATGTTACCTTCACATTTAACCCATCCGTCCAGTGAAACACACACACCAGTAAACACTAGGGGGCAGTGAACACACTTGCCCAGAGCGGGGAAGGGGGGGGGCAGCCCAAACCATGGCGCCTGGGGAGCAGCTGGGGGAGTTAGGTGCCTTGCTCAAGGGCACCTCAGTCGTGTCTTGCCCTGGGTGGGGATCGAACCCGCGACCTTCCGGTAACGAGACCACTAGGCCACAGCTGGTGCCAACGTTGTGCTGGGCTACTAATTCAAAAGTGGATGCAATTACGTACTACATTCATATATAAACACACGAAAGGTATAAAACTGTACTGATCTCAACAATAAAACAGCTCTGTGGAGTGCCAAAAAAAACTGGTACACCAGTCTAGTACAGTCTAGGTAGGTCCCTCATGGGGCATGGACTCCACAAGCTTGTGGAAATATTCAGTATGTAATAACTGAATGCTCCACAGTTCTGTTGTTTTCTGAGGTGGAGGATTTCTGTGTTCCACAGCGCGTCACATCGCGTCGAGATCAGGTGACGTAGGTGTGAATGACTAATCCCCAAACTCAGATGAGTGTTCCTCTAACCATAATCTGGTGTCTCTAGACGTCATGCGTGGTGGTCCATTGTCCTGTTAGAAGAGGACAAACCTGTCAGAATGAATACAGGACATAAACAGGTGGAACTCATCACACATAGTGTTCACCTGTCAGAGACGTCTGGAGGTGTCCCAGGGGTCCAGTGGAATGGCAGATAAACAAGCTACATAGCATTATAGAGCCACAATCAGAATATTGCATGCATATTGCATCTTGTATTTCTTGGTCAAGTTGCACTGAACATCACCTCCAGGTTATTAGTGACTTGATGAACAGGTCAGATGGGAATAGATCATTTCAAAGGACAAAACTGTAAAATAAACAGAACCATGGACACCAAATGAAACTTGATGGAACTCCAAACTTTTATTTATCTGATCTTGATTTGATCTGATGATTAGACCCTGAGACGTAAACGTGTCCAATATTTTGGCAGCTTGGATGTTCAGGTAAACGCAGGTTCACTATAAAAGGAAGTGAAACTTGTCGCCTTTAATCAGAATGAAATTAGCGATGACCCGTTGTGATTAACGTGATCAGGGGTTCCGTTCACACGTCGCTCCATTTTTATTTCCCTCTCCTGTATTTTCATCAGTTCTTTGTCTTTCTTGGTTCCACAGCCAGTGAAGCAAAAGACAGAGGTGTAAACTGTCGCTCCTCTGCCAGTGTGTTGCTAAGCGACTGAAACAGAGCCGTGAGAGTGTGTTTACATGGAATAATAAAACAGAATCCATCCATCCATCCATATATCCATCCTTTCAACGTCCACCCGTCCATCCATCCATCCCCTACTCGTCTACTCTAAGTGCTCTTTGCCCTTTAAATAAATGAATCATTCACAGGCTTTCACCTGGTAATAATTCCTAACGTTTCCCCAGTCGTCTCCGTTTCCAGAAATATTACATCAAATTTATAATCAGGGATTTTAACATTAAATCAGTTACAGAATTTAAAAGACTTTGAATTAATTAGTTTTATCCTCAGCATCTTTATACTGTTACACACAGAAGTGTGAGTGTGTGTGATTTAAAGAGTCAGGACATTTTCACAGCTGATATTTTTGTCCAAAATTATACCATGCAGTGTGCATCATGTGTGTGTGTGTGTGTGTTTTTCTGAGCCGTGTGGATGTAAGTGCATGTGTGGGAGAATTGTGCATATATGTATGTGTGAATAAGTGTGTGCATGTATATATGTTTGTGTATACGTGTATGTGTGTTTTTGAGCTGTGTATAGATGCATCTGTAGGTATGTATGGTTTACACACACACACATATATATATATAGATACAGCTGTCACACGTGTTTGTGTATGTGTGTATGCACATGTATATGTGTGTGTATGTATATTTGTATGGGTATGTGTATGTAGTATATATGTATGTGTGTGTTTATGTCTGAGAGCTGTGTATACATGTTTATATGTGTGTGTTTGTGTATATACAATTTCCCTGAATACTGGGATTAATATCTGTCTGTCTGTCTGTCTGTGCATGTGTGTGAGATATATATATATATATAAACCAGTGAGTGATTAGACTGGTGTGTTTTTTTGGAATCTTTTATTAACATACAGAAGCACGGAGCATGTCACAAAAGGTCTTGTGCTTGTTTCAAAAACAGCATGTGACAGAAAAAGCGGACGGAGGGGGAAAAAAGAGAAGGATAGAAAACAACATAAAGGAAGAAAGAAAGAAAGAAAGACAGACTTTAGGAATTGCTAAGCCTTGCTTCAGGGACGAAGGGCAAACTGGAGTAGTATATTAGTAGTAATAGTAGCAATAGTATTGGTAGTAGTAATCTCCTAGTAGTGTGTGAGAGAAAGAAAGAGCGTAAGAATCACTACAGAGGAGCTCGGAGGGTAAAGAGTACACTGAAATCACGTCAAAAGGCCCTGGGTTATAGTTAAAGATGCTGGCGGGCTCCCGTCACGAAACCCGCCACGTAAAATCCGGGAACGTTACGAAACGTGTTGAGAAAGCAGATCGTTTCCTACGCCGCTCGTTTCTTTACCGCCGTCCTGTGTTTGAGTGTATTTACAAAAACAACACCACATCAGTTCAGTTTAGTATTATTGCTTATTTCTCCTTTTTACTTTGTAATAATAATAATAATAATAATACAAACGTGACAAACTAAAACGACAAGGTTCAGGATCGTACTGAAAACCGCATGAGCTGAAAAAACAGGTCAGGAGTACGAAACTACGGAAGACTGAAGACAGTCGACGCTACAGATGTGCAATAATTCTTAACAAAGTCGCCAAAGAATTCGAAGATTTCGAGGGAACTGTGGATATGATGATCCATTATATATCAGACTGTTGGCAACACTTCACGGTGCAAATCACATTCGAATCCGAAGTTACCGCAGGATTTAATTGGGAATGTCTGCAAAAAAACTTTCTAGGGTTTTAGTATACAAACCGTATACAAATTCCAATATCAACAATATGTCCTATTACAAATCACACACACACACACACACGTATATACATACACACACGTAGCTAAATGTGCATTAAAATAGTTATTGCCTAAGCTCCAAGTCAAATCCATTCAATTCTATTGCAAAAAAAAAAAAAAAACAATACTACTTCTATCATATATTTGAAACATACCTATGGCACCAGATCGCAGCTAAATCGAAACACACCAACATGAGAGCGTGAAAATGTTAAAACCCTTGGCACAGGAAACGGAGTAAATGAATCAGTGTCTCGTCACCTGCATTGGAATGTAATGGCGTCTACAAAAAAATCAATAGAATATCGATATCGGCTTAAACGAGAAAGGTGCTAACAGCTAGCCTGAGCATCTAACAAGGGGAAGTTCGGTACTACCTTGGCTGGAGCTACGAACCTTTCCGTCATTCCAGGTTCTGGCACGTGACTAAAACAGGACGCTCTATCTGCTACTGGTCACACCTGTCAGGCACAGGGAGTCGATACAACACAGGTGAGCGCTAAATACACACCGTGCTATACTCTGCATAGCAAAAAAGAGAACGGAAATAAATAATGACTTGTACACACACACACACACACACATGCACACACATGCACACACACACATGCACACACACATTCTAATCGGGAGACCTTTAACCCGCTGGCATCTTTAACAATAACCTGGATCCTTTTCAGTGGCTAACCTTTTTTGTTTCTTTCTCTTTTTTTTGCTAAAATATCATACAGATTTGTATCGCAATAAGCTTGGAATAAGCTTTGTAAAAGTTTTGTGGGGTTTTTTTTTCCTGGGAGTCGTAGGCTAGCGGCCTTCGGTGGTCTTAGTCATCATCATCCACCACAGGGTCCGTGTCCCAGCATGTGATGTCAATCTCTGCAGCAAGAAAAATACGCTCATGTTAATAAGGGCGCAAGGTATTGTGCGCTCTGAGATACTTTTCTGCTCACCACGGTTGTAAAGAGTGATTGTTAAGAGATACTGTTGTCTTCCTGGACGGTTTTTGGTTGAGATCATAAATTTCCCCTATTTGGATGTACGATGTGAAAATCACCTGAAGGTATTTAACTGTGTAATGTTTGTTACACATACATATGACATAACTATAATAAAAATGGCTAACATGCATTAAAGCTAGTGAAACATTCAAACATAAAATCCTTTTATCTATTTATATAAATAAATATTTTATTATTTTTTTATTTATTATTTACTTATGTATTTGTCTATGTCTGTTAATAACTGTGGTATCGCTGTCACATTATAATTTAGTGTTTATCTTTATTATTAATTATGTTATTTTTTGCCAGATTCAGAAAGATTCAAGGGGGTGAATACTTACGCAAGGCATCATGCATTACATTAACAATTCATAATGCATAACAAACATTGCTACAAAGCGCAATGCATTTCCATAAATAATGACACAAATATACATAAAGAATGTCATCGTTTTGTAACGAGGATGATGACGATGATGTAGGTGATGAAGGCGATGATGATGATTATGGACTAGATCAGTGTTGGTATTGATTACGGCTCTCTCGTCAGTTCTCACCTGGTGGTTTGTTGTAAAATACTGGCGTGGGATTCACTTTTGCTGAGCATTCATCAGACTGAGCGAAATCCTCCTCCTGTGACTGGCTGAAATAGCCTTCACTCGCCTGTACGACACACACACACACACACACACACACACACAAACAGACACATCCATCTGAACATGTTCAGTAGCCAATATTATCATCTGTCTCAGATTAATGAGCTGTGAGCTTCATCTTGCTTGCTAGTCATTGCTGGAAATGCTAAATGACATCAGAATAGGTTTTGGCGCCATCTGGTGGTGATTATATATATGTATATATTTTATTCTCTACAGGATATTCTAGTGAGATGGAAATAAATCTGGCCATGAAAGTAAATGATGTTTAGAAGTTATACCTTAACTGAAGGTGATGAATTCCAGTTTCGTCCAGAAAGGGCTGGTGTGGGTTCAGGATTTTGCTTCAACCAGACAAGACAACCTGCACCCACCCACACCGGTCTTTTCTAAATAAACCCCCTGGCTTTGAAGCTATACCGGTGGAACCTATATGACCTGCACCTATACACTTATTGGTCTCATCTGCCAGTGCGTACATAAAGCGGCAGATATCTGTAGAAGATTTATAATTGCATGGGGTTGATTAGTACATAAAAAAATGTCGTGTGCCTCCTTTTTGATGCGTTACAGAGTTACACGTCTGGCCTGTTCGAACAGGACACAGACGTCTAGAGACGCCAAATTATCATTAAAGGAACACTCAGTGTTCGAATGTGAGGTTTTACCACTTCCACCTAGTCACAAGATTTCAGAATTGTGGAGCGTTCTGCAGGACGTATGGGGTTTCTTGCTTACCGAATATCCCCCCAAGCTCATTGAGCAGCCCTGTGGTGTTTCTCCAGTCCTACACTACCCTACTAAGTGTTAGACTGGTGTATCAGTTTTTGTTTGGCATGTCAGTGTATAACAGCACATATTCAAAGAGTGAAAATAAACGCTCTATAATCATAGCTCAAAACTAGCAGATGTAATTCCTTTAACTGCTAACACAATATAAAAGCAATTATCATCCACTGGAACACGTGTGACAGTGATTTATCATGGGTGTGTGTGTGTGTGTGTGTGTGTGTGTGTGTGTGTGTGTGTGTGTTCTTAAGCACAACGGCAAACAGAATGCCAATAAACAACATGATGAAATCCAGTGCTCAATAAATAAGTACATTCATTATTATTCATATCCGCAGTAAGTAATTCTACTACCATGCAGATATAGACCATATGATTTGGTTGCTAAGCGACTCAACAGACAAAGAATAGGGTGCTAAAGAGTAATAGGATGTCTAAAGAGTAACCTGACGTCTACTATCAGCCAATCAGACGGAGAATATACTTTACAGAAGCACCAGTTTGGTCACCTGAGTCCCTTCTTTGAGAAGCGAGTCTCCGTTGGTCAGCAGCTCCTGGCTCTCGTCTAGCTCCTGGCTGTCGGAGGCCTGCTGGTAGCTCAGGGTCATGTGGTGCGACTCGGACACATCTACCAGGCTGGAGGGCACGTCCTCGGCTGAGGGGCACAGCGGGGCGTCAGGCACGTCGTCAAAGCTGAGCAGAGGCTGAGGGAGGCTGGGTGACGTGTCAACATCGCCTATCAGGTCCATGATGTGAGGCGCCTGGCAGGGCGTGGCCGTGGGCGCCGGGCTGCTCTCCCACATGTCCAGCAGTGTGTCTTCAGCGCTGGTGGATTTCAACTCTGTGGGATTAGCGTCAGGAACGTCGGGCTGGACCGGCTCGGACTCCTGGACCGGAACTCGCTCAGGAGACTCGGGGGCTGAGGAGAAGCACAGGATGGTCAGGTGTGCAGCAGGTGGGGTGTGTTTGTGTAGGAATGCACTTCTCGAGATTAAAATGATGCTTTTTAATTGTGCTAGTCTAGTTTTTATAACAAGAAATCTATACCCGGTGGCCAAAAGTATGTGGACAACTGATCAACACATTTCACACCTATATATTTCTTCCTCAAACTGTTACCATAAAAAAGTTTGAACCACAGTATTAAACCAGAACACAAACCGAGCTTCATGAAGACATGGTGTGTTAAGGCTGGAGTGGAAGAACCCTACCTGACCTCAACCTCACTCAACTGGATGAACTGGAACACCCTGGAGATCAGTGTCTGATCTCACTAATGAACACCAATCCCTAAAGCCACAGTGGAAAATCTAGTGGAAAACCTTCCCAGAACAGTGAAGACTATTACAGGGGAACAGAGGAAACAGCTCGATATTATATTCGGAATGGGATGTTCAATAGTCAGGCGTCCACATACTTTTGGCCATGGATCAGGGTGCCATTGATTGAATCGTTGTCATTCACTGAAGAGCTTAATTCCAGGTCAGAGCTGAAGTGAATCCTAGGAAATTCTAGGAATGAGGCGGGAATACTTTCTTGGTGGGTTGATGGGATGCCAGTCCATCACAGAACACCATAAACAGACACATTAACGATTACTACATACTGAAGTGCCAGAAAACTGACACAGCCTATAAAAATACATAGGTTGATAGTCTTTCCATCTTTCTGCTGCCAGCATTGACGGTGTTACAAAACATATTTTCGGCTGTATGTTCTTCCTGTTCAGATAATGAACAGTAATTTACAGTAACAGCCAACGTCTCGGCGGAGCACATTACCTCAAGACACCAAACTGTGTCGCCGGGCTGCACAAACAAGCGCTGAGAAAAGCGGTGAGCCGTGAAAGCAAATGAAGGCTTAGCAAACAAATGGGTCCCAGTAGTCATTTAGGCCTGTTTGCTCCAGAGAGCTGATCTGGGACAAAAGAGTGGCAACATCCTCCCAGCTGTGCGGCGGCTTATTAAACAGACCGGGGGCTCATCTGTCATATGTCCTGGACATGCTCCATGAACTAATCGAGCTGCTCTCAGATGACCGTGGGGAGATCTTACACAAGTTATTGCAGAGCACTTTGCCTCAGGATTTGGGTATTTAATACGAATACGTTTAATGTTCCTGATACTCTGTTAAATTATTTTAAAATACTAAATAATGTTGATATTTGACAGATGTATATATATGGATTTTTTCTCTCGGTTTGATCGCCGTTCTGCAGCGTTATTACTACACCTAGTGGTCAAAACTGGGAACTGCAACAAGCACTTACAGAGACCCAATGGGGCAAGTATCACACTGCCCCATGCTCATGTTCTCTCTCTGAACCTTTTTATGTTGGGGAGGAACATAAAACTGAGCAGTTATGCCAAATACATAGTCTGGCAGTGGCTCTATAACGGTGTGGGGTTTGTTTAGCTTAGGGTTTAGTAGGGTTAGGGGCAGCCATTGCCTTGCGACCGGAAGGTCTCGGGTTCGATCGCCGCACAGGGTAAGGTGAGATTAATGGTGCCCCTGATCAAGGCAGCTAATTCCCCCAACTGTTCCCTGGGCACCGTGGTTTGGGGCTGCCCCCCTGCTCTGTGTTCACTGCCCCCTAGTGTTCACTGGTGTGTGTGTTTCACTGTACGGATGGGTTAAATGCGGAGGTCACATTCCTCTGTGTGCAAGCACAATAGGCAAATAGTTCACTTTCACTTTTATTTACTTTCGCTTCACTTAGCTGGCCTTCAATGGGACCCCTGGTACATCCACAAACGTCTCTGACAGGTGAACACTGTGTGCGTCTCCTTTCTGATGAGTTACATCATGTTCATGTCCTTTATTCATTCTAATGGGTTTGGTCTCCTCCAACAGGACAATGCACCACCACACACGTCTGGAGACACCAAAATACAGACAGTCTGGGTTTTTCCATTCCCACCAGATCTCAACGTTACTGAAGACATCTGAGGTGTCATGCATTGCCGCTGTGGAACACAGAAATCCTACACATCCTTGTTTACTCCATGCCCCGTGGGGGACCTAGTACCTACCGAGTATCAGTCTGGTGGACCAGTTTTTAGGGTTCTTCAGTGTATAGCATATGACAAGTGTCCTAGCCACTTGACTCCATTTTGTTTAAGGTTTAAGTCGCCTTGCATCTACAGTCATGAGCCGCTGCCGACTGAATATCGTCTGGATTGCACTGGAACGACAAGGACGTCTTTTTTCCCTCTTCCATCTGCTTGTATAATCTTTGTTTGGCATCATGCAGCCTAATTTAGTCTCTAGGTTATTGCTCTTTATTGAAAAACAAACTGTGCTGGAGAACAAACAGAAATAATGAGCTTAAGAATGTAATATTGCGTCTGGTTGATTTGGCTGTTTATGTGAAGTGACAGTGGGAATCTGAGTAACTGCTGGATTATAGGTTTGTGCTTTTGCTCCTCTCCAAGCAGCAATAACTAGAAAATCTAATAATGAGACAAAAATTAGCGCACATCCTCTGAGGGTCTTACCCCATTCCTTCTGGCTGTCGTCATCTTTTTCTTCCTGTATGGCGATTTTAGGGATGGGTGTTGGGGAAGTGGTTGAGACGTCTTCAGGAGAGTCATCTGACCAATCAGAGACAGAGATAGAAATAGAGAGAGGGGACAAAGACAGTAAACAACGTTTAGCGTAAAAGCACGAGTCAAAGCAACGTCGATTCACTACTGTTGAATGATCACGTTACCAAACCAAATATTCCCACCAAACACACACACACACCCACAGTGTACACAACAAGAGCAAGCCGTGATGTGAAAGTGGCCCGAAGAGAAACACACAACGCATGCAGGACACAAACGTGGATGACGAATGGATTACACAGCGTTCATGCAGGTGCTCGACAGACAGTCGAGAGCTGACCAGCTCACAACACCTCGAGTGTGTCTCAGTGTTTTACACGGCCGAGGAACCACGCGTTGCTCACGTCTTATGATTTACACACGCCTTCATATTTCAGGAGCAAAAGATTTTAAGGTGTTACTTATTAATGAGTAATCGTTGTAGAGTCTCATAAATGTTTAAGCCGTGCTTAATTTTTAAGTAAATTAAACCATTAAAAGGTTAATGCAGTGACATTTTCTAGCCCACGGCCTCCAGAATAATGTCTTCTTGCTCTAGTGCCAAAGAATAATTCAAATAAATGCAATGCACTTTATTATTTTTAACGATTCATCATTTTTCTCATCATTCATCTCTCTTCTTCCTGTTTCCAAGCAGCCTACAAAACTGATATGATTCATTTATGCTGATCAGCCATAACATTAAAACTGGCTGCCTAAACTGCGTCAATTTAACACAAATTTTAATTTTACACGGATGATACCCAGGTCTACCTTAGAACCAGTTCTGTCAATGATCCACCCACTGCTCATACAGAAATCTTCCTAGTAGAGATCGATGATTAGATGAAGCAAAACTTCCTCATGCTCAATGACGATAAGACTGAGCTCATCCTGACTTTGGCAATGTAGACATCTCACCTTCTACTCTGGTCCGAAATCTGGAGGTCTTCCTCGATTCCACTCTCTCACACTCTACAGTCAATGTAAAAACCGCATTCTTTTATCTCTGCAACATATCTGAGATACGCCGACCCCTTTCTCAGTCTGCTGCTGACCTCCTCATCATCCACACATTTATTTCCAGTAACCTGGACTACTGTAGTTCCTTGTTGGCTGGCATCTGCTCATCTTCTGTCCATAAGCTCCAAATGGTTCGAATTTCTCCTGCTTGACTGCCCGCACTCATGACCACATTAAACTTGTTTTGCAGGACTCTCACTGGCTCCCTGTTAAATATTGGAAGATTCTTATACTTATCTATAAGGCTCTAAAAGATCAGACACCTTCTTATCTGTCTGATCGTCTTATTCTCTACAAACCTTCTCACTCTCACAGTTCTTCCACTGCTGGGCTGTAACATGTCCCACCATCCAAACTTTGATTTGGTGATCGAGCTTTTTCTAGGCTTGCTCCTTGCCTTGCCTTGTAATAATCCTTTAAGGTTGATGTTTCTCTGTAACTGATGAACCTGTATTGCCTAAGATTGAATGTTTCTATCTTCTTTGCTTCTATCTTCTGTGTACCAATGATTTTAAGCGTCTTTGGGTTTTAGAAAAGCGCTATATAGAGAATAAAGTATTATTGTTATTTAAGTGTCGACTCCACAAGGCTTCTGAAGGCGTTCTGTGGCACCAAGACATTTGCAACACATCCTTTAGTGTATCTTATATAGAATTGGACCAGATCGTCTCTGGGCTTTACCCCCAACACACATCAGTCAGCCTTGGTGTTGCTCATGATTCTGACGCTGGTTCACCAGATGTTCTTCCCTGGACACACCCCACAAGACCTGCTATTTTGGAAATAGTCGTCCAGACATCACAGTTTTGTCCTTGTCAGAGTCACTAACGTTCTTGCCCATTTTTCCTGCTTTCAACACATCAACTTTGAGAACTAACGATTCATTTACTGTATAATCTACCCCACCCCCTGACAAGTCCCGCTGTTATAAGATAATTAATGTTATTTATTTCACCTTTTTTAATGTTATGGCTGATTAATGTACACTAAAGTACCAGAAATACTAGTCTAACACCTGGTGGGTTCCCAATGACTGATGCAAACGTTTCCATACTGTAGCTTAAAATCAACCTTTTGTAAAGGCTAGATTAATCTCCGGATGCACAGGCCTATATAAGTATTTTAAAATTGTGGGAATGTACAATATCCTCTGTTTGTGTCTACGAGTGTTTACACTAAACACGCCGTACAGCTTTAAGTGTTTTTCCCTCCAAAGAACATATTGATTTATTGGTGTGTTGTAACACAAACACTGCATTTACAACGGCTAGTTTCTGAATATAAACGATATAAACTAGACAGCGCTGAAAGGTTGGCATCAAAGTGGTACATTAGCATCAAAATGCTACATTAGAAGAACTTCCTGCCTCATTTTACCCACATTTAACTGGTGGGCTGGTTCATTTCAAAGCCAGGCTAATTAGCAACAGATCCCGAATCCCACACAGCAGGTCAACAGTACGTCCTCCATGTAAAACAAGAAGCACCTGAAATCCAGGCACAAACACTCTCATAGCACACACAAAGGTACAATTATGTAAGCGTCCGCCTTACATAATTGTATAATAAACAGACAGCGATGACTGAACAGACGCCGTGTCACGGTAACATAAAGACACCCGAGCAGCGCTTTCACAGCCACTCAAGTGTAACAGGATGTGTTTATATTGATCTGATCCCGGGACACATGCCGTCATCTGGTGAACTCCGAGGTCACCAGGTGAAGTCTACAGGTCGTACATGATGACAGCAATGCTACACAGACTCACAGGTCAGGACATGAGGGGGAAGCCCGGGCGGGGCAGGCAGAGCAGGCGGGTCAGGTACCGTCCAATAAAGGAAGCGTGCAGAAGGAGGGAGGCAGGGGGTGGGGGGGTAGGGGTGGAATATGAGTGAGATTTAACAGGAAACTGCACCTCATGACTTCAACGTCCTAACTCTATCTAATTCAACGATCATGCCTTAAAAGGAAATACACAAACGCAGGGTACAGAAACACAGCCGGAGGGGGCACGGAGGCCTGGATCTTGTTACACTAATGAAGAACAGTGTTCGTTTTTCTTTAAAAGAAGAGCGAGTGTCCACAAACCCACATGATTTCAAACCCACATTCATATAAACACATGATCAAGTCTATCAGGTGAAAATATAAAGTAACATTTGTTCCTGGCTGTTGTTTTCTCCTCTAATTAAAGCAGTGATCTTTATAAGTTCGATGTATTAGTGGAAGTGGAAGTACATTACTACATTACATGTCTGAAACGTCTGTGAATTCCTGACCATCTTATGCTCATACATGGTATTCTTCTGTAAAAAGACACTACAACCCTGCAACACTAACTTGTTTCTACATTGCTTATAAAATATGTGTTTTTCGCTATTTTGCTGCCCCCTGGTGGAGCAACAGAGATTTACACTCTTTAAATAAAACAATTTTCAAGATGACTTTTATTTAGAACAGGAATTTAAAATGTATTTAGTGACCTAGATTAGTCCTGGTTTGTAGGATGTATGTTGATTTAAACATTTGTGGGCAGGATTGAAATTATTGGACCTTATTAAATACAGTAAAGAACCGGAAAACAAACCGGAACAATCTTATATTTGGTGGGGCATGAACTCCACAACTTGCGGAAATAATCTCCGGCTATCAACCATGTACTTCATGCAGAACGGTCCACAATTCTGTTGTATTCCAAAGTGTGGGATTTCACCTTGCATGGCATCCCAGACGTGTTCAATACCGCAGAGATCTGGTGACTTAGGTGGGAATGGCCAAACCCCAAACTCAGACAAGTGTTCCTTTAACCATAATTTGGTCCTCTCTAGACGTGTGTGGTCTACAGTGCATTGTCCTGTTAGAACATTTTAGTCTCAAGCAGTGGATTGACTGTCATGTGTCTTTTTCTAGTCTTGATCCCTACTTTGGTTCCAGTATTATCATCAATCCTCACATTACAGTGATACGCATCATACGCCGAATGGTCTCTGTAGTGGTAATAACAGAAGGACAACACTGTTGATCATGAGGATGGAGGACAGTAATAAAGCTAAAACAGATGGCTTAAGTTACTTCTCCTTGACGAGGCGTACTTTACCATATCCCAAAAGCATCAGTGCCATTTTTATTGTAATGGGCTCCTGAGGCACAACAGCAGAGTGCTTGTTCTTGTCTAATCTTAACGAGTCTGACGGAGCTGCTTCTGGGTGGTCAAGACGGTTTTATTCTCTCACTCTTCAATCTGATGCTACATGAGGCAATCATAATGGAGGTTGTGTATGCGGAGGAGTACGGGAGTGCTGGGTGTTTATTTAAATACGCACTTAAGCAATAATAGACGAGACTGAGTGTTGTAGATCAGTCCACCAGTGCTGATATACCTCCCCATCCATCCCGACCCTGGAGTGTATTATTGTGATTATACCACAGTTCTGTTCTCAGTGTTTATTGATAGATTTTAG
>JAOVVF010000019.1:20300639-20345970 GCA_028565595.1 Duopalatinus emarginatus
GAGGAGGAAATATTAGGAGGAAACCTCACCGCATTTAACTTTATTAACTTTATATCTGTGGGGTTTGGTTTATAAACTCTGGCGTCGTTGCTATGGTTACGTGTGTGTATGTGGCGGAGTGATATTTGGAGCGATTCGGTCCCAGTGATGTTATCGTGCAATAACGGCACTCATGGAACGTCTCTCAGCCAATCAGATTGCAGGGTCGGGACTAACTGTGGTATAATATGACGTAAGAGGCTCGCTGAAAGTTTTCCGCACGTTGCTACACGCAAGACGACCCAAAACACTATTTCAGAGAAAGAAAGGTCATAAAGAGGCACTAGGGTATCTTTTATAAAAAAAAAAATAATAATAAAAAATCACCATTATTTCTATGAATAATATAGCAGCTGGTTGGACAGCATGCACAATTTCATGACTCTAGCCCCTTTAAGCTATAGCAACAATTGAGAGAAAAAGAAGCGCATCCCAAAAATAAGATCTGTCATATCCAGTCCAAATGCAGTGCAGCTACAGTACAGCCAATCCAGCAAACGCTTGAGAAAGTGATGCAGAAGTGAGAGGCTAAAGGGCTCCTGCACTGATGAACCTGGCTCAGTCCAGTACCTACCAAGTGGCTCTGGGGTGCGAGAAGAGGATGTACTGGACACACACAGACTGTGCTGCTGCTTCAAGAACGGACTGTCCAAGCGTCCTGGTAAACAAGGAGACAGGGAGCCCAGGGAGGGACAGACCAAGACGCACAGGCATGCGCGACACACAATGAAAGGATGAGTGAAAGAATGCAAGGAGGTGAGGAAAGAGAAAGATAATGGACGTGTGAAGGGACACATTTGGCGATGATTTGGTATGTTTCAGCATGGCAGATGTTCAGGACAGATGTTCAGGACAGATGTTCAGGACAGGTCCAGGATCATTACATGGAAATGAGATCAAAAAAAAAAAAGGAAATTAGCGAAGTGTGGAAAATATCAGGAGGGAAAAGGGAGGAAAGGGAAAGGAAGAAAAAAAAAGGTTGTTAGTTCTACGTGTTGACACCCTGCAAAAATAGTACGAGTGTAAGACAGTCTGGTGAGAGCGCGCTCTCGGGACACACAGAACGAGACAGTGAGACATTCACGCCTCGGTTTAATCCAGAGCTTTGACTCGTCTGTCTCTGGTTTATACAGACGGATGTCACTGTCGTATTCTTTCAGATCCAACTTCAGTAAGTTACGATCTTGAAAGATAAGGAGAAAATTCAGTGGGACAGAAAAGCAATCACGCTGAAATGCGACACACACACACACACGCGTGCAAGATCGCTGTTAACGTGTCACATATAGACTGCATCTGAAGATACGTTTTTACAGAGCTCCTGAAGTGTAGCGGTAGAAAAAAAAATAAGTAAAAGTGAACTATTTGCCTACTGTGCACACAGAGGAATGTGATCTCCGCATTTAACCCATCCGTGCAGCAAAACACACACACACCAGTGAACACTAGGGGGCAGTGCACACACTTGCCCAGAGCAGGGGGGCAGCCCCAAACCACAGCACCGGGGAGCAGTTGGGGGAGTTAGGTGCCTTGCTCAAGGGCACCTCAGTCGTGTCTTGCCCTGGGCGGTGATCGACTTTCCGGTCACGTGATCGGTTCCCTAACCACTAGGCCACGGCTGCCCCTGTGGGGCACGTAAATAGTTCCCTTGATTCACTAATCCACTACACTAATACACACTAATACTATCCAGTGTGCACTATGTGTTAATCCTAATAGTAGAGTTTGTTAGGCTAGTACACAAAATATGAACGTCCTACGCTGTTGCTAACTAAAAGGAAGTGATGAACCGTTGCTATGACAACACGCAACATGGCTGGCTAACGCTAGCGGCATAATCAAACAATAAACAATGAAATAAACAATGTTTGCATCTTATCTTATCTTATCTCACACACATCGCAAATATCAATTTTTTGGTTTCGACCACTATACTTCAGGGGCTCTGTATGTTTTAAATGCCTGAAGAGATGAAATAACGTCTGTGAGCTGGAAGGATTTCACTATTTCATTGCATTTCAGTGCGACACGTCTGCAACACACTGATGAACCTGACACACACTGCAACACGGAATTCTGTCCACCATCCAGTCGTCACCAGGCGAACACCCACTTGTACAGACGGATCAAGCAACATAGACGTAATGGTGAGGATTTTCAGTCTGACGACTTTTCGGTATGTAACTAATCTAAAGCGATACGGTACATCTACGCAACAGTATTTCATGTAAACACACTGAAATGCAATGCAGGCCCAATGCGGTGCAAATGAAATGGCCTGTGTATCGCATTTTCCCCCCCCCCCCCCACATCCACCCTAAATTCAGCCCCCACCCCTCATTCCAGTGTGATTGCTTTTCTCTCTGTTAGTGAATCTTCTCTACAGAAAAATAAAAAACGGTACATCCAAATCCTAGACGTCTTCTTACAGTCTCACTGTGCAATAAATATGTTTATTTTTCGAAAAAGCCAGACTGAGAAGTTGAGCGGCACAAAGTTACGCACCGATGAGTTTTACAGTTATTTTAGAAGTCAAGGATAAGCGGGTTTTAATCTCATCTCTATCAGGTTGAGATGCACCTAGAATGAAACAGTGATTATAACAGAGGAATAAGAGCTCTTATATATTTGTACCCTCTGATCAGCCATAACATTAACACCACCTGCCAAAACAGACTGGACTGTCGAGGCATGGACTCCACAAGACCTCTGTAGGATCAAGACAGATCCTTCTGATGATCTTCTGAGGGATCTGATTAGATTAGTCCAGCCCCCCCCCCCCCAAACACACACACACACACACACACACATCAGTGAGTCTTGGTCTCTCATGATCCCGTCACTGGTTCACCGGTTGTCCCTCCTTGGACCACGTTTGGTAGGTAATAACCACTGTATACTGGGACATACCCAACAAGACCTGCTGTTTTGGAGACGCTCGGACCCGGTCGTCTAGACGTCATGATGTTTAATTCATGAAGTGAATAACTGATCATTTCTTTACAGTGGCATGTGTCCAATGGGTGGGATGGATAAGACACCAAGTGAACAGTCAGTTCTTGAAGCTGATGTGTTGGAAGCAGGACAAATGGGCAAGTTATAAATCAATGGAGGCAAATTGTGACGTCTAGACGACTGGCTCAGAGCATCTCTGTAACAGCAGGTCTCGTGGGGTGTGTCCAGATTACAGTGTACAGTGGTTAATACCTACCAAAGCTGGTCCAAGGAAGGACAACTGGTGAACCTGTGACAACAGAACACAGAGCTCAGTGCTCGACAGAGTGCTAATGTTATGGCTGATCGTGAAGTGTTTCCGTCCAACGAGCTTTCTCTTATTCATCGTCATAATTGATGTAGAGTTTTATAGTCATTTACTGTAATTATTTAATGATGGGACTACTGCCTCTAGACTTCCTGGGCTAATCCCACAGGTTCTTTTTTTTATATCTTTTTCCACCCCTAAATGATGGAATGTTCTTTTAACTCCCTCCACACTTTTCATCACTTTAATCATTTTCCTCTATCTCTCTCTCTCTCTCTCTCTCTCTCTCTCTCTCCATGGTCTTACCGGTCCTGTGGGAGCTGATGGGTGACGTGTCCAAGCTGCTGGCTACAGCTTTTTCTCTCTGCTTGAAGAACTCTCGTGGGTTGCTTGTACGTTGGGCAATTATAGCCGCTGCCTCCTGCAGACACAAATGTTCTCCTTCGTCATCATCTGAACAAATACTTTCAGAAAAGCTCAGAAACAATAAGTCAGATATCTACGAAATGGCCCAAGCTGCGATTTTAAAACATTATTATTAATAATAAAAACAATACGGTATATCACACTGACATTACGATACCACTGTAGTACCTTGATATCTTTGTGTATGTACCAGTATCGATATACCAGTACCAGTACATGTATATTACTAATTGCACATTAATATTCCTTGCTGATTGTACTTAGTGTAAATGATGAGCACATCTGGTAAAGACATGTACACTGATTTGCCAGAAAAACTGGTAGAAATGAGCCCAGGCAGGCTGGTGGTGGCTCCATTGTAGTATTGGAGTTTGTTTAGCTGCCATTCTATGGGACCCCTGGAACATCTACGAACATCTGTGCCAGGTGAACGCTGTGTCCTTTCTGACCCGCACCTCCGAACCAAAGGGTGCCAATAATTATAACCTAACTGTTCGTGACCATATAATCCGTTTTTAAGACTTATTTATTCACGGTGCATGAACGTGTGATATGATTTAGGGTTAACTGTACGTTACCTGTTTGTTAGCATGCGTTATTGATAAGGAGTTATTTCCTTCTAACAGCTGCTTCATATTGTAGAGAAAAACCACCAGCCAGCTCCAGAGTGCTATTTCTGCCCACTGTCCTAGTCTCGAAACAGTACGAGGAATCCCACTGACCCATATGCAAAGCCCAGAATAATTTCTGACGCAACAATGTGAGAATTTGACCTACATCTAAACTAGATTTACGTCTCGCTGCTTGTACTCGATGAGGGCTTGCCCGAGATTTGTAGAGATGTGATTGTTATTATAACTTATTTAAAGGTTGGAAACATTTTAGTGGACTTGTGAATAAATAAATAAATAAATAAATGAATGAATGAATGAATGAATGAATGGACACACCTCGACCTCTGACTCCTTTTTGTCTTGAGACGGATCCTCACTACTGGGCTCTGTCTGAAGAAATAAGAAGACACAGTAGTAACTGTAGTATCCAGCAGGGGGCAGTAGACTGCAGTTTTGTTTCCCCCCTTAACATGTCATTGTGATTGCTGTTTTTTTAACCATTGACTTTTCTATTGGTTTTGCTAAATCTACAAATACACCCTGTCTTTGGTGTAGACCTGTAACTATAAAGTATGATTTACTGATCAGAAAACAATTTTAAACAGTAAAGAAGAAGAGGACAGGCGAGTCCGGAGGTCTTACAGTCAAGGCCTGAGGTCGTGACTTCTCTTTGGCCTCCTCTTCTTCTTGCATTTTCTTCCTGTAAAGACAACACACACACACACACACACACACACACAGTTTGTTCTCTGTGAAACAACATGCCCGGATGAATGGACGGAGACGTCTGGAGTGTCCTCGCGAGCGCTTGCCTGTGTTCCTCGATCTGCCTCTCCCTCTCGCGGTATCTTTTCTCTCTCTCCTCCTGCTCCTTCCTCTCCAGCTCCATCCGCTCGTCTTCGAAGCGTTGCCGCTCTTCTGCCGCTTTCTTTCTTTCCTCCTCCTTTCTCAGCTCTTCTTCCCGCTGTTACAGAGGTGCAAAGGTGAAGAACTATATAAGTGAGAGACTGTAACATCATCTATGTTGATTTACCACGTCGATACAGAATAAAGGGTAAAGGATGACTTTTGGTTGTCCAGAGGAAAGACGTGGGGTATTAATCTGTCAGCAGGGATAAATTACCATCCCGGAATGCGCAAGTATCAGTAAACGGCGTGGCCTTCAGTTCTATTTCTATGCCGATGATGTTGGAATTCACATGCGTACTGAACCTTTGGGTGGACTCCCATCTGTGGCTTGGCTGATATAATAATCTAGATGGCAAAAACTGGTCACCCTGTCCTGTCTCTATACCTGATTTTATGTCCTCTGTAGCCCAGGTTAGGAATCCTGGCCAAATCAGCTTATTTTCATCTTAAGAACATTGCTAAGCTACGTTCTCCTCTTTCCCCCTTGGTCACTGAGACCCTTATCCATGCTATTATCTAGGCATGACTACTGTAATTCTGTTCTTCTCAGCCTTAAGACCCGTGGAGGCTGAAGAGGCTGCAGTAATGTCCAGAAGGCAACTACTAGGGTTCTCACATGCACCAGACTCTCAAGAACTCCCACTCTGATACAATTACACTGACTAAACAATACAAAATACCTGTACCTGAATGGTCTTGGACCATTTTATCTCTCAGATCTTCTTCATATGTACACCAAAGTGCACTGGTAAACCAGTGGTACACCAGTCTAATACTTGGTAGACCCCCCCACCCCCCCACCCCCACCCATGGAACATGGACTGGCAATGAACTCCAGAACGCTCCACAATTCTGTTGGATTCTGCCGTGGAGGTTTTTTGTGTTCCACAGTGTGTCACATGACGCCCCAGACGTGTTTGATAATGTTTAGATCAGGTGATTTAGGCTTGAATGACTAATCCCCAAACTCAGATGAGTGTTCCTCTAACCATAATCTGGTGTCTCTAGACATGTGTGGTGGTCCATTGTCCTGTTAGAAGAGGACAAACCCGTCAGAATGAATACAGGACATGAACTGGTGGAACTCATCACACATAGTGTTCACCTGTCAGAGACGTCTGGAGGTGTCCCAGGGGTCCAGTGGAGTGGCAGATAAACAAACCTCACACTTTTACAGGGCCTCCATGAGCCTGTATTTATTTTGCTCGCCTGTAGCGGTTTTTCTGGCACTGTGTGTTTTGCTCTTACAAATACAATTCTATGATTATTTTTATAAGTAAACATGTCAGGATTGAGAACTAACCAGGAATCAGATTTGACCTCAGGGGAAAAACTGAGCTCTCTTCTTTAAATATCTTATAATCAGTGCAGATCAAAAATATAGGCCAGCAATTTGGCCTATCTGGGTTTTTTCCCAAGCCACATTTGAAGGCTAAGCCTCAGGAACCAATTATTGATAATTATCTTATGAGGCCAAAACGTGGCTCTTAAAGCCTGCAGACATGCACAGTAGATCTGCATTAGCGCTAAAGCTAGGACATAAACAAGATGAGGAACAGTGGCTGAGCCTGGGTATGAAGGAACGCTGAGCCGGTTCAGGTTTGGAGGATTCACAGATGAATTTTCCTCATGAGCACAGAATCTGATCCATACCTTAGCTTGTTCCCAGAATTCCTCCCGGTTGATCCTCTTCATCTCGATTTCGGCGTTCGTTTTCTGGTAGGTGGTGCCCTGTGAGAGGGGAAAAGGGTACGAACTGAAAATGGAACCTAATTGAAAACGTGATTAAAAATGATGGAGCTGATAATTCAAACCAGGCACCATGGGGGCGGTTTACAGTCTCGTACAAATAGTGCAAAGCGTCTGAACGTTAACTAGAATAAAATATTCAGAGGAACATCAACGCCAGGATAGATTCAGGGGTCAGTCGAGCCGGAGCGACTTTATCAGTGTTGATTGTTTGGCGAGAGCTCGGCTGTCGGTGTTTATTCATTAAGTGGTTAAATGAAGAACGAGGCCGCCACAGAGATAGAGGTCATGCTGATCTGTGAGATAAACAGGCGGAAAGAGCCGGACACTTTTGGAAGTGTGTATGAGTCACCTCCTGCTTCGGCCGTGCACAGAGAAGAGCATTGTTTCATTTCCTTCTGCACCAACAATGCGGTTAAGAAGAAAATGCTCAAGCACTTCCCTCTGAAACTGAACAGACTTACAGATATACGAGAGAGCACACACGCGTACACACACATACACACACACACACATACACAGACACATGTAGACATAAAGCGTTCCCTCCTTATCCCCCCACCCCACCCCACCCCACCCCACACTACACCACACTACGTCACGTACAACATGCTCCGCGTTCTCTTCATCTCTCATTCGCAGGCGGCTGAGCACTGGGCTCGCGCTCGGCCCTGTCCCATTGGTCAATCTCTGCCCGATGGCTGAGGGGTCGATGTCGTCCATGCTGCTGGCATTGATGATGACGTCAACTCCCTGGAGTGAAAGAAACAGAGACCGAAAAGAGAAAAAATCAACATAATTCCTGCCAAAGCACGTAACCCCCAGGATGCCCTGTACTGAATAGCAAGTACCCTGTGTGTATGTGTGTGTGTGTGTGAGTGTGTGTGAGTGTGTGTGGCAGAGTGGAATTGTGCTAGTGTGTTAAAGCTACAGAAAGGACTTCAAAGTACCCGTGGGAGGATAAAAGGGAAAAATAGGTGAATTCAGAGGAACCTCTCTGAATAAAAATGCAGTGGAGGTCCGATGTGGAGGAAAGCGGATAAAGCAGGACATTTGCACAACAAAGCCGCAGTTAAAGACGAGCAGTTAGACGGATATTTCCATAGTACATGTGATATCTCTGTCATCGCTACTGTCATCATAATTATCTCTTATCATCCGTATTGTTCTGGTAGAATAAACCACATGATTTGTTTTTTTCAGTTATTTGTCTCTTATTCAGTGTACCGCAGCGCATCTTCTCACCAACCGGCTACGGCTACTCCATAATAAACCTCACACCCAAGCTCACAATTGTGAAAATATTTACACTCCTATCCTAATACTCAGAGTGCAGCTGAAGCTTCCCGGAAGTATTTACATCCATTTCTCTTTGCAGAACTTCTGAAGCTTCATCAATCAGGGGAGCTTGAGTTATTTGCAGTTCCAGGTTCTGGATTGGTCCTGTTCGGGTCACTCATTGTTCACGTCGGCCCTGTTTTTCTGTGTGCTGTTGACCAGGTTTTCCTCAACAATGTTCTTGCATTTTCGTCCCGTCAAATCTGACCAGTGTCTCTATTTCGAGCTGCTGAAACACAGCCCCACACTGTGGTGCTACCGCCACCATGCTTCACTGTAGGGATAGAAGTTCCAGATGATAAGATACACGGTCCGGCTTTTTACCTGACATATAATGTTTGCCATCACAAAAGGTAAAATTTGTATAGAATCAGAAGCACAGAATGCTGCGTCTTATCTCCTGAGAGTATTTTATTTGCTTTCTGGAAAACTCCAGTGCCGTCTCAGCCTGTCCTTCCGGCCATGCCCATCTGAAAAACTGGTACACAAGCTTGTGGAAATGAACACCAGACTTCCTGTCCACAATTCTGCTGAAGTCTGAGGTGGGCGACGAATTCTGTTACATGACGTGTTCGATAACGTTGAGATCTGGTGTCTTAGGTGTGAATGACTAAACCCCAAACTCAGATGAGTGTTCCTCTAACCACAGTTTGGTGTCTCTAGACGTGTGTAGTGGTGCATTGTACTGTTAGAAGAGGACAAACCCGTCAGAATGAATACACAACATGAACAGGTGGAACACATCAGAAAGGAGACACATATAGTGTGATGTCTGTAGATGTACCAGGGGTCCCATGGAATGCCAATGCGGTGCACTCCTATTATAGGCACTGGCGGATGCAGCCAATGACGTAATGCATAATATGTAGTTTTCCTGCCACTTCAATATACAAAGGTTCCAGCATCACTGACTACCCAATGCGCTGAACTGTCTTTGTGCTTTATGCTATAGTCTTTCCAGCCATTCTTACCTGTTTGCCCTGCAGTGCGTTTTCCTTTTTTCTGATTCGTCCCTGATTGGTGATTGTGTTACGTTACTTTGCCTCCCAAGTCTTGCTTGTAGGTCCTCTTCCTCACAAATTTATAATTTTATGACTGAGACAGGATACAACTGAAGGTCACAACGGGGCAGTTTGCAGATGGGATCTAAACTCACAGTCTTCTGATCAGTAGCCTAAGGCTTTAACCACCGAGTCCCCACCAGGACAACCGTACAGGAGTGATAGGTTGTTTAGGTGATCTTACGAGATCTTTCCAGTATGTTTTACTAGATCACTAGAATCTACTGGAACTTTAAGAGGAACCTAGTTTATGGACAGAGAATATAAAAAACAAGGACAAGTGAAAGTGAAGTGACTGATCTTACAGTGCTTGCACACACAAAGAAGTCTGACCTCTAAATTTTCCCCCATCCATGAAATGAAACACACACTAGTGAACACACACAACACACTTTCCCTGAAGTGGTGGGCAACCCTATCCACGGCACTCAGGGAGCAACTGAGGGGTTCAGTCACATGTACGGTGGACGAACCAGCAAACTTCTGATCACAAGACCAGTTCTCTAACTTTAAACCACGGATGCCCCCGTAGAACATATTGTCTAGTCATAAAGTGGAGGGTTTTCCTCCAAAGGCACCAAGAACCTTGTTAGCACACACAGTATCATAAACTCTAAACTAAACTAAACTAAACTGAAACTGGGTCATTGTTGGATTTATCAGCAGGACAATGGCACAAACCAAGACTACACTGAAATGCTTCAATGGCCAGACAATCCAAATGTTGACACGTCTCAAGACGAGAGTCCAGAAGAGTCTCTAGAGGATCTCTGCTACATCCAGAGTGATGGGATGGAGAATATAAAAGGTAGCACCTGTCATTCAGAGCTCTACAACCAGCTCCCACCTCCACTATAAACACCATTCAGAAATTAGTCATCTGCAGACATCACCTTCTTCCTACTACTGGCAGTTATGTACAGTACTGTCTCCGTTCTGGGTGCTCAGACACCCACGGATTCTTCAGATTACTAGAACAAGCACAGCTTGGATGTCTGATAGATGGCTGAGGAATAACAGACTCATAAAGATGTGACACGGGCAGAAAATTAGGAGCAGGTTGTAATTTCAGAAGACGTGGCTGGCACACAACTGAAATACTGAATGTAATTTTTAAACGGCTGCCTGGACTGGTAATATTAATTTGATTTGAAAGATTATTAAGTCCACATTTTGATCATTTTGGGGCTCAGTGACAAGAACAGGGCTGAGACACAACCAATGGGAGTCTGAGGACAAATTTACTGTTACGCACAGAATCCAGTCTACCATCGAGTTGTATGACAGAGCGAAGACCTTTGACTTTTCTCTTATTGCACTCGTGATAAGGCATCTGTCTGTTTTTATTATTTTTATGGAGCAGAAATTTTACCCCTGCCTCTAAGAGCTCCTGTCCTATCACCTGGAGATCGCAAGTTCGAATCCCAGGTGATGCTACACGTATCCGTAGCCAGGGTTCCAGAGATAAGTGTGAATTGGCTGTTCTCGTTCCTGTCAATCACAACGATGCTAGCCGATCAAGCAGCACATAAAGAAGTGGCAGATGGCTGCACGTGTCTCAGAGGAAGCATGTGATAGCCTGGTTCAATAGCTGACGTATGGTAGGGGAGAGAGGTTTAATTGTGGTGGGAATCAGAGAGATCTAAATTAGGGAGAAAATCCAGGGGGAAAACCAAACAAAACAAAACACAAGGAAATTAGCTCCGCCCCCAATTGGAAACGTTTCCCCTGTTAAGGCATTACTAGCCAATTTTGTAGTAAGGGTGCTCATCAGCACAGGTGGGTAGAGCAGCCAAAAATTGTAAGAGTAGGTAAGAAAGTTTTAATAATAAAGCTCAAAAAAAGTAAAAAAATGTCACCCTATTAATTACCATACCAATTAAGTATACCACTAATTAAGTTACTAATTAACTACTCAGGTACTGAGTAACTGCTGAGTCGCTCTTTGTTTAAAAGTCAGGACGTCAAATAATACACCTGAATGCATAAAAATATAAAACAGCAATGAACAAATTCAGAGGTGGAGAATTTCTCTCAAACAACTAAAACGATAATAAATTAAATCTTTACAAAGTAACGTAAATGTAAATTCTCTTTGGGTTGTTGTGAAACACACGCCGCCATTCTATTGTGCTTCTGTGCTTTTTCCCGCCTGTGTTTGCCACGCGGATTTTGTGTGCGGTCATGTGACGGCTCGGCTCTGTTTGATTGGTGAAACATAATGAAACATCACTAGAGGCTTCATTTGATTGGTGAGACGCGGTCATGTGACAGAGCATCGGTCAGAAGCCTCGACAAAACAAAACAAAGACATGGTGCATCGGAACGGATCGCTAAAAGTAAGTAGCGAGTAGCGAGCAGAATGTAGCTCAGTGTACTGGAGTAAAAATAGTGCTTCGTCTTCACTAATATATTCCAGTACATGTAACGGAGTAAATGTAATGCGTCACTACCCACACCTCTCCAAATTTCAGTTTTGCAAAGTAAAGAGGGCTTTAAAATTTACAACCTGCTCCTTTATGTAGTGCATAATCACGTACTTGACACAGACATAGACAAAGACATAAACATGGCATGACGTTACCTTGTTCAAAGATAAAAAAAGAGGTCACTTTACCTTAGTCAGACCCACCTGGAAAAACTCCGCGATGGTGGCTACATGGCTGGCGCAGGCACATTTCCTGGCATCGGGGACGTCCTCCCCAACCTGAACATACATCACAATTATTGTCATTAAACACCCAGGAAGTCAGTCCTCAGGGATCACAATCACACACTCAAGCAGCTTCATGGAAGTGAGGAAAATTACTGACGAACATCACAGGCAGCAGATTGGAGCCAGCTCTCAAAGGGCTGTCTTTTTTTTTTTTTTTTAAACCACCCACAGCTTTTACAAAACCCTGAGCTGAATAGCGTTTCCACAATTCAGTCGTTAAACAAGGTTGCTCATTTTCACCGAGCGGAACATAACAATTCACCTGGAGTGCACGGAGAGTGTTATATTTATATTTTCGTCTTTAACAATATGATCAGTGGCCATTCAAAAGGAGCATTACTCATGCAATACAAACTGATTACAGTGGCACACACAGAGAACCTTCCTAATGACTGTAATAAATGTAGGGGGGAAAATACCGAGCTCAGCATGTCAGATTTACAGCTGAACTACAGCAGCTTACAGGAGACGGTGAGAAGAAATGATGCTCAATCCTCTCCTCTCCTGCTCGCCCTTATAAAACTTAAAATGTCATTTAAAATGAGCCCGAAGGCAACGGAACACCGACGCGTCCGATCTCTGAAGAGCGAAGCCGCTCGGCGGCTGTACTCAGACTCACCCAGTTGATGAGGATGTAGCGAGGCAGGGCGGCCGTCGGCTCCTTCAGGCTGCAGAAGCCGTACATGATGCGGCCGTTATCGAAGGTGACCATGATTTCGGCCAGTCCGCCATCTGCGATTCAAGGCCAAACATAAAAAGTCAACTTGAGAACAATAGCAGTCTTGAGTACTGCTATATCCTAGTGATGAGAATAATATGTTGAAGAATGAAACCATTAATAGCTCTAATTAGACTCAATTAATTTAACTGGAATGGTATCGGAGCACTTAGCTAACTGGATAATGGTGGATGGCATTTTAAATTGGTGCATTAAATTACAAGTGATCCATTTATTGAAACAGAGTGATAACATGGTACATTTACTCATTTTAATAAAGACGGCACTGATCTGATTCCCAGTATCACTATGAGGCCGATACCAACAACAACAACAACAACAACATAAATGGTGTCAAATCCGTTATCTGAGAAAACATAAAAAAAAATAAAGATTGGACCTGGATTCAGATTGTTTCCATTGTTTCCAAACCACAAAACCATTGTCAGGTGAAGCAAATAACATTGATTATCTCATTACAGTGGCAACTGTCAAGAGGTGGGACACATTAGACATCAAGTGAACTGTCCGTTCTCCAAGCTGAAGCAAAGAAAATGGGCAATTGTACGAATCTGTGCAAAATTGTCACATGACTCAGATCTTCAAAACAGCAGGTCTTGTAGGGTGTGTCCCAGTGTACAATAGTTAGTACCTAATAATATTCCAAGGAGGGACAACAGTTCATGGACACCCAAAACTTACTGATGAGTGTCGGGGGTTAAGAACAAACCATCTGGCCCGAACCCACAGAAGGATCTGTGAGTCTAATGTCTCAGTGCAACAGAATACCTTGTAGACTTGTAGAGTCCATGTCTCGATGGGTCAACTGAGGTGGAACCAGTGCTGGACGATATGGCCAAAATTTATATTGCGATATACTCCTTAATTTCGGTCGATACGATATAATTCTGATATCGATATAAATAATTTAAGTACAATGGAAGTCTGTACCCACTAACGTCTGAAAACTGAACTGAAGTCTTTAAAACCCCCTCATACAAAAACTATATAATACTTTAGAAATAAAAATGGTCCAAATAAATCAACGTTCACCTTTTACATGTCTATAACCTTATAATCTTCTATAGCCTGTTAGTGTTGTGGGACGGGGCTCACGGCAGCAGCGGCTGCTCACTGAGGACAGGAACTGAAGAACATGTGCTTTCATGTCCGAGTCTTCAAAAGCCAATAACACCAGAAAAAGTGGCCAAATATGACACTAGGCGTCTTTTTTTTAATGTTGCTAGATGGGTCTGAAATATCTCGAAATATACCGACAAAGTCACACGTATTTATTATTATATCAACGTTATATCAACGTTATCAAAACATTTTTTATCGCGGTAAATACCGATATCGAATTATTGTCCAGGCCTAGGTGGAACTAATATGTTTTTATGGATAAACATGTTAAGTGATAAGACTGTTAATCTGTGATTGGAGTAATGAAATGTAACACAACCACATAGCGGTTGTGAGTCCCTTACAAAGTATGTTTTGGTGGAAGTGTAGTGAATCTGGAACATGTAACATGCTACATTTATGTAGTCTTAGTTACAGTTACAGGAGATTCTGAGCCAATTTGTCTTATAGTAATGTTGGGTAATTTGGTGTAAGCACGACATGTGGCCCTAAAAAACACTTCAGACACAAAAGGCAAATATACTTTTTTAAGGATGCAAAGTGCAAGTACGATTTTTTACATTTGTAGGAAAAAATGTAAGTACAAGTGCAAAATAAAAAATTACTACAAATATAAATTAACCCAGTTTGCAACCTGACGAGCCCTGTTTTTAGTGCTTGAGGCATTCTGATTGGTTTTCTGCTCCTAAATTCCACTTCATAATTAATTTACATACTGCTGTCCAATCACTTTTGGCACATCAGTGTATATTCTTCACCGATTTCTGTTCACTTCCTGAATTGTGGAATAAAAATCCATCTTGAAATCTCAATATTAAAAATAAAAACTGTGATTATGGTTGGAACTCTTCAGCCCTGGTTCCTGCAGAAGCTTCTCTCTCACATTATCGGCTTTCTGGAGAGGAATTAACTTTAGTCCTATAACAAAAGACAAACATCACGGAACATCCGCACAAAGAGTGCATTATAATCCAAGACGAGGTTAAGTGCGTGTCAGGAAGCTTTCTGTCTAAGTGTACGAGCGAAGCTCCGAAGCCGAAGGATCCGCTCGGTTAATTAGTGGAGCAGACAGTTGGGTTAGTGACTCACTCGCCGTCAGTTGTACTGAAAGCTTTAAAGCTAAATCAGAATCAGACAGTCAGATCCAGGCTTCTGGCACACACACACACACACACACACACATGGACACACACACACACGTCTTACACACATGACAGACCTCTCCCGCAGCTCAGGTTTGGAAGGATGAGAACAAGTCCCAGTCCCTTTGCTCCCACTAATGAGTAAAAGTGATTATACCACAGCATGATAAAGTACTCGAATCTCGAGGTGTTGATTAATTTTCTGTCACAGCAGCTCTGACAGTAGTTCCGTTAATTGTTCTTGGAGTAGTTCAGATCTCAAACAAATCCACACGTCTGTATAACGCCGCGTCAGATTTAACGTCAACAAAGTGCCAGAAAAACTGGAACACCAGTCTAAAGTTTGGTAGGTTCCTCACATGGCATGGACTCCATAAGCTTACAGAAATATTCAGTATTCAATGAACACCAGACGTCCTGCAGAGCGCTCCACAATTCTGTTGCATTCTGAGGTGGAGGATTTCCGTGTTTCACAGCACCTTGCATGGCGTCCCAGATGTGTTTGATGTAAGATCAACATCTCCTTAATGTTTGAGATAACTTACATTTATACACATGAGCAGTTGAGAAGAACGAGCCATGCTCGAGGGTCTATCAGTGGCAGCCTGGTGGTGCTGGGATTGGAACTTATGACCTTCTGATCACAAGTCCAACATCTTGACCTCTGATCTGGAACCGCCCTTATCGAACATCAATTTGTGCTAGATGCTGGACTACTGTGAGTTCAAATTCCAGCCCTGCTAAGCTGCCACTGCCGGGCCCTTGAGCAAGGCCCTTAACTGCTCTCAACTGCTCAGTTGCTCTGAACTTCTCTTCAACTGCTAAGCTGTACATAAAAAAAATGACTTAAATATTAGACTTTCTGAATAAGGGCGTCTAATCTAAATATAAATACCTCCCCGTCAGTGTTCTGTAACAATAAGCTTCCAGACACAGACTGAATAATTTACACTTCATGGTTTTTAACGTGACAGGCTGTGATCGTTTTGTCTCCTTAATTAGAGAGAAAAAAAGAGACACTGGTGAGACAGTGAGACTTTATAACTGCTGTAACGCAATATCACTCTCGCTAGATCACTCCACCTCACCGTGGATTATTTTCCTATAGCAGCGCAGCCCGTCATGTGTTATTAGTCCTACTTATAATACGAAGCAGGTATCGAAATATTATCACTCTCCATCACCTGTATAACTCGTTCTCCCATTCAAAACAATGAATAAACCTTAATTGTGGTTCAGGTGCATCCTGCCAACAACAGTACATTCGGAACGATGGCCTTAGGTCTTGTCACCATGTCACATGACCCTGTATCCACCATTTATCCACAGCACTGATAAATTACAGGTTTACCGAGTGGTTTCAGACAGACAGAGATTCCACGCTGTTCCATCCGATAAACCGTAACCCGGATAATAAGAGGGCATTTTGAGTGAAAAACAGCAGTCAGGCTGAATGTGATTCTCCAAACTTCCTAACAATAGACAACAATCATTTAGATGAAGCTCTCGCACATCAGTCGGCATCACCGAAACAGATATTTAATGCCTGTGATGATTATGCTAATTGTCATGTAGAAAATGAGCCTTATCCATCACGGTGACAGATTTATTGCAGTTGAAGATGTAACAGATGTAGATTCTGGGAAATCAGGGCTGAATGTGACCTACCTCCTGATGATGCCAGCGTCAGATCGTTGCTATCATCTTCGTATGTGTACAAAGCCCTGGAGAGCACAAAGAGAGAAGGAAGGACGATGAGTAAAGATTATAAAATAAAGGGAAGGTTTATTCACAGAGCATTACAGATCGTGTAGTATACAGTCTTCTAGTGTCGTCGTGATAAGACTTGGACTGATGTATAAATCACTTTTAAGTGTTCGAATTTGGAATATTGTTCATTTCCCGGTGTATTGCAAAAGAGATCAGATTATTCCCAATGCTTACAGGCTACAATAAAAGTCCTAAATGAAGTCCTGATTGACTTGATGATGAATACAGAGCGTTGATTTGCACCGGCTGATGCACAGGTTTGTTTACAATGTCTTGGGTATAAGATGTGACTAAGTGTTAAATATTTAATCTTAAAACTTTACCATAGAGATATTAAAGTCATCATTTCAAACTGTTTGTTTTGGGTAAATGAGACTTTTACTTTTTAGGCAGCATTTATTTCCACCTACAACTGGGTCAACCTACAACATGCTTATTTTTCTCTCCGAGTGTTTTATTTCGTTTTAAAATTATTTTAATCAATTCACAAAAACCTTTTCAGGTCATTCTAATAATATATATTAATTTCATGTTTCTATGTTAAACCCCCAAAATGTCAGGTGGTGCAACCATCTGCGTAACTGAACAGACTAGTATTAAGTATTAAAAGTACTAAACTTTGGCGTGATTTTATGTTTGACACCCTTTAAATAAACCAAATTTTACAAATACTAAAACTAATTGAGATTATCCAGCAATTTGTATGTTCTCAAATGTCAGTGTGGTGCAACTGAAAACATGAGACTTTTATTATGAAGTAAAGAGGAAATAACAATAAATATAATATGACATTATTCAAAGGAGCCCATGTGGCGTTTATGTCTGAGTGAAAATGATCTCTCCATTATAATATTGATAAAAATTGTTCTGTTGGACTAAAACGCTTCCCATGTCAGCTGGTACAACCAATGGTAAACTATAAGGGTTTTTAATCATAAAACTCTTTATTTTATTGAAAGTTTATATGTATAAACTTTTCTAGCAATGGCTAGTAAAGGTAGAAGCCTGTAGCTTAGAATAAATAGTAACAAAGAAAAAGATTTGTGCATTTGTGGGTTCTTTTTGTTTTGGTTGCACCACATGACATTTTTTGGGTGGTAAAGTAAAAAATACAGCAAAAAAAATTGTTTTAATACACTTTCAACTGTATTTAACAAATAAGACTTACTACCAATCTTGTTTAAAAATTGTTTAATGAATGAATCCTATATTGTCATTGACCCACATAACAAATGATTGACATTTTAGTTCATTTCCAAGCACCAAAATGGTCCAGAATTATTTACATTCTCACTACAGCTCAGAGACGCCTGGCTTCAGAAAAGGCAGAATGGAAATCATTCTCCACCAAGGGCAAAAACAGTTCATTTTAGGTCAAGGATGTTGTTAACCCGGAGGAAAAAATGGCATTAATGTCTGTCTGCCACGTGGGAGTAACAATATAAAGGACTGCTGATTGTAGGAATATATACATATATATAGCACTGTGACTGGAATATATTTGACAGAATTGATGTAGCCTGGATCCCAGATACAGCACGACACTGATGCTTTGATAGGTTTTTTATTTTTTTTTAGATCTCATTCTCTCGTTGCTGTGAGGCGTAGGAGTGTGGTGCTATGCTACGCAGCACAACAAACGCAGCAACAGAAGGTCTAATGCATCGGTAGGAAGCATCGCGGATGACGGAAACACGACTCCTCTGGGTTTACTGACTGCATCAGTTCTACACAAGTGTACAGTTACATCATGTTACTGTTTAAAGCACGTTTATGATGCTGACATAACAGCACAATAGATACACATAAATACGCTGCTCAGCAATGTGTAAAGTGAAAGTGAAAGTGAACTATTTGCCTACTATGCTCGCACACAGACGAATGTGACCGCCGCATGTAACCCGTTCGTGCAGTGAAACACACACACTAGGGGGCAGTGAACACACTTGTCCGGAGCAAGGGGGGGCAGCCTTAAACCACGCCGCCCGGGGAGCAGTTGGGGGAGTTAGGTGCTCTGCTTAAGGGCACCTCAGTCGTGTCCTGCCCTGCCCTCTGTCACATGCAAGTAAACATGGTTTCTGAATTACGGATGTAATGTAATGGAATTTCAACATTAATGAATGCCAACCAGGGAGAACAGAAAGCAGGATGAGGAAATAAAAAATAAATTTAGGTTATAGTGTAATAAACTGGTGTCTATAAGACTAAAAGGACAGATACACCAGTTGTAATTTTAGGGGCATCATTTGGTACAACTTATTTTTTATAGTATCAATATCGATTTCATTCTCATCCTCATAGACGATAGTTAAATCTGGTTAGAGATTTGTTTATAAGTAACAAGCATAAAACATGTCAGTCATGTCAACTGGTCACTTCAACCAACCAGTAAAATCCCTCGTTTCTTTCTCACAACTGGTTAACTTGCCGCTTCATGAAAACAAACACATACACAAGGAGGAAAAGTATGTAAAAATAAAGTGCTAATGTGACCTTTCCAAGCACATAACAGCCTTAGGATAAAACTGTAAACTTTTTACGCTATCTAAACACCCCCAGCCCCCCCCCTCCCCCCTCCCCCGGGGGGTTCTAAGTCGATCTGTACTTCTTAGCTCACTTCGCTCTAGCTGTTTTCTGCTATAGCTTGTTAATGATCAGCAGCCGTGGCCCTGGAGGGGGAAATCTCACGCACAAACCAAATATGAGTGTTCCCATCAAGCCCTTGGCCTGATTCAACCTTAGCTTATTCCCAGCCTGTCACCTTGGCCACAATCCAGCAGGGCATTCGGATAAAAAGGGAAAACCAAGCATATGAGAATGAGCTGGTGGTGAGACAATGATAGAAAGTGTTATTTAAGAGTTAAAGAGATTTAAAGGTGAGGTTAAAAATGATACGGTTGAAGTGAATAAAAGTGTGGGGTTGATTAAAAATTAAAAGCTTGTGAATTTAATTTTATTACCATAATATAATTACTGTTATTATTAATCCAAAATAGTGCTGACGTACAGTGATGACAAACGAGGACTCGAATATTTTCCAGTCCTTAAAATGAAGAAATAAGCTCGTAAAAAGGTGTAAAAACGTCTTGTGTTAAAGTGAAACAAGAATTTTGTGCTTGAGTGAGCTGTTCAGACAGACACATTAATTATTATACATCAATATTTCACTATTTCTATTTGAAGTGAGTGACAAAAATACACACTCGCACACGCACACACACACACACAGAGGGAGAGAGAGAGAGAGAGAGAGAGAGAGAGAGAGAGAGAGAGAGAGAGTTTTCTGCTAGAGTGATATAAATAATTCTCTTTTGAAGCCGACTCTTTATTATTCATAAAAGAATCCCGTGACCTAGAAATGCAGCTCGGAGCCTGGGTGAGCTTGAAGTGTGGTATGCACAGGGCTGTGAGCAGGGGGCCTCTGCCATTGTGCTCCAGTGTGGGAATGATGCTAACATGCTAAACAGTCTGCAGTCTCCTAAGTTCCAAAGATTCAAAAAAAAAAAAAAAAAAAGGGAGGAAGCGGTTTGTCCTTGGAGAAAAGAAGTCCTGCCCAGTGTTTTTCCTTGATGTTAATTACACTGTGGATGCAGAGGCCCAAGTAAACAGGAGGTACAAAGCCAAAAAAAGGGTAGAAATTTCATCCGTTCAGTTCCTCGTTTGGAATTTAGATTTGTTCACGAAAAAAACGAACTGGCTTGTAAATTTAACAAGCTAATTTACAATATTAGAGTTGCTAGGCAATTAAACAAAATAAAAATAAATTAAAAATAAAAACCAAAACAAGCTAGGTAATTTAATAAGCTAATTTATACAACTGTACTAGCTCACCAACTGAACAAATTTCCCAAACCAGCAGGCTAATTTAATAAGCTAATTTACATTTTCAACTAGTTTGACAATATTATAGTCGCTAGCTACTTTAACAACCTAATATATAACTTAACTAGCTAGCTAGTTTACAATATTTAACTAGCTTGATAATTTAATAAGCTAATTTTTTAATATTTAACTAGCATGATAATTTAACAAGCTAAATGAAATTGTAGCTGCAATCTACTTTAAGAACCTAATTTAGTACTAAGTAACTATAACTAACTGGCCAGTTTACAACATTGATGTGATAGTTACAACATCTAGTTTGATTATTTAATAAGCTTATTTACAAGACTGTGCTAGCTGGCCAACTGAACGAACACGTTCCTAAAAGTAGCTAGCTAATTTTACAAGCTAATTTACGATATTTAGCATTTGAAATTTAAGTTAGTTTTCACATACTGTATGAATCAATAACTCTAATTATAAAATTACAAAATCAATATATTATTATTAAAATATGCAGTGCCTTGTTCGCAATTCATTTTGACGATGTCATCCAGTGTCTGGACATTTCCTGTCAGCCTCTGCTGTGATAAAAACCGCAACAGTTGTTTTTTTTTCCAGGAAACTCAAACTCATCGAACATTTCCAAAGTATTGCCTCCAGCCTTGCAAACCAAAAACACATGTGAAATATGACTCGTATTAATGAGAAACCAGACTCGTTTTGTGCTCGAACGCACGTCTCGTTTCAAAACCGGTACACACTTACACACACACACATACACATACACACCAACATTCACTACATACCACCTTATTAGGAACAACCGGTCATTCATGCAGCTTGTTCCTAATCGAGCCAATCGTGTCACAGCAGCACAAGAAGAAGCCTTTATTTGTCACGTATGCATTACAGCACAGTAAAATTCTTCACATATCCCAGTTAGGAGGCTGAGGTCAGAGCACACAGTCACACCCCTGGAGCAGAGAGGGTTAAGGGCACGGCTTAAGGGCCCAACATGGGCATCGTAGCATGGCTGGAGCTTAAACCACCAGATTTCTCATGAGTAACTCGGAGTCTAACCATAGATCCATTCATCACTGCGCTTATTCAGAGAGAGGACACAATATGTGAAACTGCAATTCGGTTAACGTTCACGTGATAAAATGTGATTTTAGTGACTTAATATCATGTGGCGCGATTGTTGGCGCCAGACAGAGTGTTGTCTGTGTTTCAGTATTTCACTGCTGATCGTCTGGGGCTTACACGCCAGTCTCTATAGAATGGAGCAAAAACATTGGACTGGAAGTAACTACTACTACAGGAAGTCAAATAACCACTCCACTGAGGCACCACAGATTCAGTAGACATGCAATACACACAATACATACCATGCATACATAGACACCTAGCAGATAGAAAGCTATGTTATACATGTTTAAACTTGCCTTAAGCAGTGCCAGTGCGTCATCGTAGCAGGGCGTCATGCTAGCAGTGTGTCATGCTAGCAGTGCGTCATGCTAGCAGTGCATCATGCTAGCAGTGTGTCATGCTAGCAGTGCGTCATGCTAACAGTGCGTCATGCTAACAGTGCGTCATGCTAGAGCATCCTATGGCCACCCCAAGAAAGACTTAACAAGACCCAGTAACAAGTTTAGCTAGTAAACAATGATGTGAATTATTCCCTCCCCCATTAAACACATTATCTGGAGTCATAACATAATTACTGATATGGAATTCATTACACTAGCCAACTTCACGTGTATAAGATGTAGCCTACTGTTATGCTAGCTATTTTTTGTAGCTGGCTAGACTTTAAACAAATATGTCTAATGAGGATTCAAGACAGATATGGACGACATATTAGGTCATTAACTACAGTTGTGGATTAGTATTCTCACCCTAAGTGCAAAAAAATAAAAAATTCAAATAAAATTAGTAAAAGTCGTGACCAACATAACTAGCATTGAAATAATCATGTACAGAATAAGGGGGCTGGAATTAGGTCAATGTAATATAGGTTAAAGCACTGTAACATACAGACAACATATGGTTAGCGACTATAACCGCACTGGACAGAAAAGCATCTCAAGACCTCAAGTTAGTTGGATGAGGGACAATTGTAAGGCTCACGTCAAGAACTGGAATCTGGCACAGGTCGAAATCCGAAAGATCACGTCGTAATGTTTTGAGGTGAAAGCTCTCACTAGATCACGTATGATTTAGTTTCAATCATGGAGAGTGGAGCTGAGCGAATTGGTCATTACACTAAAAGCACACACAACCACGCAACCAACACGGAGACGAACGCAACCCCATGTCATTAATTAACAGTCAACCTCAAGGTCACCTAGACGAGCGTTCGCTCCGGTGCTGCAGGAACATAAGACTGAAATCACCTCCATGAATTTTAATGTTATGTTAATAACGTGTTTAAAAACACATTGCTGAGAATAGAAACTGGATATGTAGGCACTTTTTGTTTTGTACGAGAAACCTGGTAATAAAATCCAAAAACACACACATCAGATACTAATTCAGTGTGGCACTGAAGAAAGTGTGTGTGTGTGTGTGTGTGTGTGTGTTTATTTATATATGCATGAACAGCACAAGTCAGCAAAAAGACTTCCCTTCCCTGGAGGAATCAGGGAAATCAAAAATCTCTGAATCGGTGATTAAATTAAAAGAAAGCCGAGCCAGGCGCAAGAAAAAAAGTTGCTCTCTTTTTCCAGGCCCATGTAAGGAAATTTTCGCGGGTTAATTGGATTTGTTGGTGATGCTGTTAGCTTGGAGCAGCAGAATCAGAGATCTGGAGTAATATCGGCTTATGCGGAACGTTTGTCTGTCTTTTCTCCATCTCGCCACTTTTAAACACGTGTTCGGTGTCCAAGCCGCCGTTCTCTTACGCAGTAACGTCAAACACAGAGTTTGTTTACACGTGGTGTATTGCTCGGGTCATGTGCTGGTCATGTGTTGTTGTTTTTTTTGGACACTGGACAAGGACGTGACCGCTGGTGTTGAAAATGCAGCTTTGCAGCTCATGGAGTTTTAGTTCATGAATAACTGGCTCATGTTTAAATGTTACGCATTTAATTGGCAAGTAATTTATAATAACTGATACATATTTACAAGATGCCAATTATCAAGGTGAAAGTGTAACATTTTTATTTCTTTCACCCAGTAGAAACTAAACTAGCATAAAAACAACAAGACGTAATTACCAGTCCAGTAATTACAATGGACTCCTCTGAGGCACCACAGAATCAGTAGACATGCAAACATAGACACCTAGTAGATGAAAAGCTATGTTATACATGTTTAAACTTGTAAACAATGCCTTAAGCAGTGCGTCATGCTAGCAGTGCATCATGGTAGCAGTGGAACATGCTAGCAGTGCGTCATGGTAGCAGTGGAACATGCTAACAGTGTGTCATGCTAGCAGTGCGTCATGCTAGCAGTGCGTCATGCTAGAGCATCGTATGGCCACCCCGGTAAGACTTAACAACTCTAGCTAGTTAACGATGATGTGAATTAAACACATTATCTGGAAGTACAACATACTTACTGATTTTGAATTCATTACACTAGCCAACTTCACGTGTATATGATGTAGCCTAATGTTATGCTAGCTATTAGCTGGCTAGACTTTAATCAAATATGTCTAATGAGGATTCAAGACAGATATGGACAAAATATTAGGTCATTAACTACAGTTGTGGATTAGTATTCTGACCCCAAGTGCAAAATAAAACAAATAAAATCTTAGATTTAAATAAAATCTTAGTAAAAGTCATGACTAGCATAACTAGCATTGAAATAATCATGTACAGAAATGGGGGCTGGAATTAGGTCAGTGTAATATGGGTTAAATCACTGTAACCTACAACATACGGTTAGCGACTAAACCGACAGACCTCAGAATTTATGCAGAGACACTAATGAACAATGAAACACAAAACAGGTGATGCATGTGACAGGGGCTGATGGGAAATGAAGTCCAAGTTTGCTCTATAACATGCATGACAGTATAGATATTGTGATACCTGATAATACACTTTTCTATCTATCTATCTATCTATCTATCTATCTATCTATCTATCTATCTATCTATCTATCTATCTATCTGTCTGTCTGTCTATTTGTGTATTATTTATTGATTTATCTATATATCTATTTTATCTACATTTTATTTCTTTGCAACCTGAAACCTGGCTGAAAGCTGATGTGTTAAAAATGTTTTACTTTAAAATTGGGGGGAAAATGTATTTTCAGTATCAGTGTTGTTTCAACAGTCATGTGGTGTTGCAGAATATATCTTAAAAGAGAAGTGGATTCAGTTTCAGTTCATTATTCCTCAATAAAATAAAATAAAGTACTATGAGTCGAAGGTCATCAATTCATGTCCTGGAGACTCGAAGTCCAAGATGATTCGGAGATTTGCTGCTCAAACACATTGAATAAAATAATGAAATCAAAGAGTGACCAATAAAAATCTGACAATAAAAACTGTCCTTGAGTCTTGGAGAACTCGATACCTGACTCGAGTGGAAGTGAAAGAAAAAGAGGAAAAGAAAGCGTGTGTAAGATCATTGAAATGCCGCATGTTTTTCATACCACGAGTAAAAAAAAACAACCTCACAACTTGTGACCAAACAACAGTTCATGAGAACATGAAAATTTATGCCAGAACTCCTTCTACAACCCTGCTAAGAAACCCTGTTAGAAAATGTGGCAACCTTTATGACCAAGGACCTGTTTGAGACCAGGTGAAATATGTATACAGAGCCAAAATCCAGGGGGTGGAGCTAGACCTGATCTAACTCCTCCTACAACTCTAACAATATAACAATACAATTATACAAATATAATTATTATATTTCGCTCTGGGTTAGTAAAATCTATCTATCTGTTTGCCAAGCCAGCGAGTAACAGATGATTAACTCTGATCCAAGTTATGCTAGTTACCACGCAGGAATACGCGTTATTTAATATAACCTTCTGACATTCTGAAAAAGAATTTTAGCAAGTCAGAATCACTTATCTACGTGTTATTCCTGTTAAAACACCTCTTAGCATCAACGACACAGCGTCTGTCCTTCCTTAACATACCCTCTGAGCAAGATGGACGAGCTGAATCAGGTCTGACTAGTGTGGCCAGAAGTCCAGCTTTTGTTTGGACAGTCAGGTTTAATGCCTGGACGGACACTTATTAAACCTCCTTTTAGAGGCCTGCTGAGGTTGTATGTGAAAAATATCTTTTTGCGTGTCATTGGTTCCTAAAAAAATCGATACAAATACATTTAATTAATTGGATCACATCGCCGTGTGATCTTATATCTCACCAACCAGCTTACAGCAGAAAACTCCGCCCTCTAAATGCTAGTTAATTAGTACGGAACAGTGTGAAAATGCCGAAAAGAAAACCGGCTTACTGTTCGGAGTGGTCAGGGTTAGGTTTAGGGTTAGGGTTTTTCTTTCATTTCAAAAAGTAGTTCAGATGAATTCCACACTGATGCTGACGTGATGTTGACGTTAGCTCGGAAGGAACTGCTGCTATTGCACGCCATGCTGATACAGACAAGCACGAGCAAAACGTTCCGCAGTGCAGCTACATCATCTGTGGCGTCCTTTTTAGTACTACATGGTCACCACTGAACGACAAAATATCTGCTGCTCAACTTTCAAAAGTACATCATGCTGTGTTACTTTTTCCCCTTAATATTCTGGTGTCACGTCCTCCTTTTGGTGGTACGATGTCCTCCACCCTCCTTACAGTTATGAAAGCGGCCAACCTCGGGTCTGACTCCAGCCTGAACATTTGGTTCTGTAGTAGTTGTACGAATGTATTTATGCACTCTTTGGATGACGTAGAATCAGAGAGATTCCCTAAATTAAAGGACACAGTGGCATGTGTTTGAAAAGGAGAGAAGAGCCTGGATGTGCGGAGAGAGTACAGTAGCTGGAACGCAGTCCATTGTGGCTGACGGCCAGCTGTTTGGATAACGAAGCCAAGCTGATGAGAAAACATGACTAGCAGATTGTTTGCAAATGTTGCTTATTAGTGGGGCTTAGGATATAGATTTAATATATTACTAGTAAGTAAGTAAGATATTTGTTACCACACTGCAACCACACTACAAATAGCCACAAGTTGTTTACAGGGGTCATCAGGTAGGCACCTCTGTCATCAGTGATTCATTGAAATTAAGCCCACGACACCTCAACAGTCTGATCTACTGCTCCAACAGAGCGGAGTCAGGAAAGAGCTCCGTCATGTTTACTGATTTGAACTGAAAGATATGTTGTTTTTTTTTGTGCTTTGTGGTATCGTGTTGTGTTGTGTGAATATTCTCAAGCAGATATGACCTGATGTAATCAGGAATGCCAGACAAACACCACCACCCCCACCACCACCCCCACACACAGTCATGCACTGCATATCAATTAGAGCATTACTAAATGTCTGACAGTCTGGGAAAACCTGTGACAAATAACAAAAAACAGACACGCAGATGAAACTGAAATCCGAAAATAAACAAACGTTTTAAAAAAACGCCTGTTGATAATTTTGTGGAAGGAGTCTCCAGTGTCAGTTTTTCATAACAAGATCTTTTTTCTTCTTCTGTTTCATAGAGAAAACGTAAAAGGAACCCATGAAGGAACAGCTGTTTACAGCTGCTAGTGTTCATCATGTAAATAATAATAGAATGGAATCTGTTTCTCATTGACGTTCTGTAGATATAAATAATGCTGTGTGGTTTATAAGTTGGTATAAGAGGAATCAAACACTATATCACACCACCTCAGTGTGGATTATTTTCATGTTACAGCACAGCCTGAAGTGTGTTACTGATTACACAGTGTTGTAGGATCACTTCATAATGTGATATGAAAAATGTCCGACAATATCCAAATGTCTATTATGTATTATCTTAAAATACTATTTTTTGGCGATTCTGTAGGATAACAAAGTTGTGGCTGAAATACTTGTAGAAAACATCAGAATTTTACTGCCTCATATATAATACAAGAGCAAACACTGGGTCACGGTAACACTGAATTTCAGTCAGGACTCCATTTCCCACAACCCATTGTGACCTGCAAACATGGCCGCTCCTTCCAGTGGAGTCACTTACACACACAGACCTGCAATGTTTTCTAGTCTGCAATAACGTAAACAAAAATTACAAAAACTATTTAAATTTTAATTATCGATGACAAAACCTAGAACATAAATCGTGGACTTCTGATATCTAATGAAATTTCCGGGAATTTTTGTCCTTCAACTTAAACAGAAATATATTAAAAAAACATTAGTAACATAAATGCTAAGAAATATTTTAATAAAAAAATGTAAAACTAAGGAACTGGTAGCTCAGTGGTTAAGATGTTGGACTTCAGAAGGTCGTGAGTTCAAATCCCACCAATAACAATCTGCCACTGCTGGACCCTTAAACAAATTCTGCAAAATGCTGTAAATGTAAATGCAAAACGATGCCTGAATGACTTATATAGGAAATAAAAGTACCAGTCATTGTCACAGAATAGATAAAACTATGACTGAAATAAAATCACTAAGTAAAAAAACTAACACACTGATAAAAGAGATTTTGGACTTTCAGTTTTTGCGAAGTATCGCTCAGTGTATTCGGTCTTTACCAAACCTCTCCTATGGTGCGTTGTTTATTCTGGTCCCGACCTTGTTTTGTTCTTTAACCTTGTCCTCTGATACTGATATCTGTCTGCTTCCATGTCTGCATCTGTCTGAGAAGTGAGTTTCATTACAGTATTTATCAATAGGTGTTTATTTATAGCTAAGCATTTACATGACTTTTTCCTGATCATTGTCAACATTTGTTTACTTTTTATATAAAATTTGATTTTAGCTTCATTTATCTGTCAAAACTACAATATAAAAATCTCACTTATGCACATCACTGGTTGTGTCCGCCAGCGCTTATATAAAGCAACCGACATTTATAAAAGCTTCATAATGATGTTGGGTTTGTTTAGCTGCCATTCCATGGGCCCCCTGGTACATCTACAAGTCTCCTTTCTTACACCTGTTCATGTCCTGTGTGATGGGTTTGTCCTCGTCTAACAGGACCACCACCACACAGGTCTCAGAATGGTGGACTGTTCTGCAGGAAGTATGGTGTTTATTGTGTACAGAATATTTCTACGAGCCCATGCCACAACTGTATTGCTGTAGTCCTCTGGTCCTACAATTTTTCTGGCACTCTAGTATATTATGTTAATAAAAAGATTAATGTTCTTTGTAGTCTGGACCTGTTTTATTTTTTATCAGAGAGCATGTTGGACACTTAAAAAGGAAAGGGGGTGGGACAGGAAGTATTGATTGTTCCTGTGAAGGGGAACACAGAGAGAGAAAGAGAGAAAGCAGAAGGAGGTGTCGGACATCTGGTTGTGTGAGAGGATGAAGAGCTGTGAACTCCGCCACTGACGGCTGTGTGTAGGACAAAGCACGACTGTAGCAGGCTTCACATTAGGAGACAGAGTAACAACTGTTATATATTGATCAGCATTTGAGCAAAAACAGCGAGACAGTGAGACAGCGAGGGCCCAGTGGGTTCAGACACGTTTCTAATGACTGCATCACTTCTCACCACTGGAACTTTCCCAACCCTCCTGGTTATCCCCAAAATCCCAAATTGAGATATTAATAATTCAAGGCGAATCGTCTGCGCCGCAAAAACCTGTGGCTTATCAACGACTTATTCATGACGGAAAGCTCCACCTTTTTCCATTAAAAAAAAAACGGAGAAAAGGAAACGGGGATGAGGACAGATGACAAAACAGAAATCAATGTAAGCATTCGAAGCAGTACAAAGGACATCTGCTTCCATGTGCCGGAGTGTCCCGTTAGCCTGCTGAGAGAGGATCTATGCCAGATAAACCACAGGGAGCCACACACACTTACTCCCTCACTCACACTCACACACACACACACACACACACACACACACACACACACACACACACACAGATCCCTGTATCCCTGCTCCTCAGTTGCATCACATGTTAGGACAAGCCCTCTTCTTCCAGCCCCCCCTCACGGCCCATCACCAGGGTAACCAACAGCAGCCCTGCCGTTACCATGACGATGCCAGACCGGGGTCTGTCTGTACGTCCATCTGTCTGTCTAACAGCACACAGGAGTGTGTTCACACCGCTCGCTATGATCCTTCCACTGTGATGTTTCAAAGCGCCCAGTACAAACACACACAACAGGGCGCAGCGTTCGTGCCTCGTAAGAACAAGACTGCGTCACCAGAGGACGGACGGATGCGCAGCGCTTCAAAAGCCCAGCATACAAAAACATCTGTCCCATGTTCCTGCCTTCGGGGTCATCTCATAGGGTGGGTGAAAAGGGGCGGTGTACAGGGCCTCGGTCTTGGCAGGGGTGGGGTTAACCCAGTGAACATGGTTCGGCTGAAATTATAGCGAGGGATTATGTGGGAAATGGATTTCGATGATGAAATTCCGCAGTCATGGAGAAAATCTGAGGACAATCTGGAAAGATGGTGTACTGAGCCTTGGTCCTGCATCTAATCTCTTCTATTATATATCTCTTAAAATATTATAAAAATGAAAAATGTGATATATATTTATAACGAACGCTCTCATATTTTCATTGTCAGATTAGAAAGGGTGCCAATAATTTTGAATCTGGCTGAAGCTTAGTAGTTTAGGTACATATGGGATAACACATGAGAACTAAAAGCTTTTAACCTTAGCTAGCTTTGCAAACGCTACTACAAAACAAAACAATTTTGACATTATATATATATATAAATATATATAATATACAGCCAATAGGAATCCGATAGCAACTGGTGATCACGCACAGCAGATCCCTGAATCCGGTCATCATTTATAAAACAAACAGGACGTATTTCCTGTTGGTGCGCTGAAGCAAAAAGTAGCTAAATAGCTACAGTTCTGTATATCGTATCTCCAGCTGTCTTGGTAGAACAGGCAACTCTCACTATCACCCCGACCTTCACATTTCTCTCTTATTAGTAAAACAAACACACGTGACTGGAAGTTATGGAATTATAGAAGTCTTGCATCACCTGGGAGGCTTTATGGTGCAAATAGAAACAACAACCATCTACATGTAACAACCGGTATTTATTAGCTAGTTTATTAGCTAGCCTGCTAGTTTATAGTCCGCTAGTTTATAAGCTAGTCAAATAAATTGCCCGTTAGTGATGCATAAAAACAGTTATTAGAAAGTGTTTTATTTTATTTTATTTTACATAAAATTATATTCCAACTCAGACATACTAACGGATTTGAGATAAAATACCGTCGCAGCAAAAACCTTAATGTAATTAATTAACATGCGCGACGCTTCCTCCTGAGATCAGCGGAGTGTCCTGAGAAGTTTGGCCTATTTTCAACATGAACCACTGCCCTCTTTCTTTACCAACATTAGCGGGTCAGGTCTGGCTTTGTAAATCCACTGTGTGTGTGTATATATATATGTGTGTGTGTGTGTGTGTGTGTGTGTTTATATCTGTACGGCTATATGACAGTCGCTGTGATGCTTTATCAGCTCCTGATCTTCTTCAGCACAGGTTCCCGGAATAGTAAACACTCAATAGGGACACACTGAGTGCATTATGCACACAAGAACAGCTCAGAATGGTGGTCACCGTCCTTTACAAAACCCCAAAAGGGGTAGGAATCCCCCCACCAACCCCCACCACCCCACACATACACATACACACCCACCGTTCTTACCCAACCATCGCCATCCTTCCCCTCCTTCTTTTACACTGAAAGACCGAGAGGCCATTTTAAAAAAAAAAAAAAAAAGGAAGAAAAAACGTGTCACACTGAAGCTGTTCTCTCAGCTCGGAGTTTGACCGGCTTCCATTACTTTGTTTTCGTGGACCACACAGAAGCACACAAAATCAGTTCACACACATCCATTGACGAGCATGTACCTCCCTGCTGTCATGGCAACTGAGACAACCCCCACCACCTCTTCCCCACCGCCTCCTCCCCCTTCTTCCACACTGTATACACGAGGGAATAGTGTTCTTTCACACCACTGTACCTAAAATGGCTCTGATGCAATTACGTGCAATGACAAGGATTTCAGACGCTCCTTTCAGATTCGGTCACATGTGGCTACGCAAACCCGTACGGAGCCCGAGGTACGCCGGATCTCAGTCTGCTGCGTGAATAATGGTGTGAATATTCAAAGACATGTTTGAAAACATTTGCATGTCAACTCTACTTCGACACCTAACGCGGACAAGCTGGCCACCTTAAATGAACTGTATTAAATATATTTACATTCACTTCACTTTTTTTAGTGCTGTATGTAATAAACAGACATTTTTGCCACTGGTATGTTGAATTTTCTTGTGCTGAGAGTTTAAAAATGACATTAAAATATACAGTTTTTATAGAGAATTTGGTCAAAACGGAGGCACCTGGTATTCCCATGTAAATTAGATGCTTTCAGAGTAATCAAACAATCAATGAAAAACTATTTTTATGCGCTATTTAAATAACTAGATATGGACGGAGTAGAGTTTCATTGGGAAAAAAAAATGTTCTGGGAAATTAAATCCGCCTATGTGTCTGACAGGACCATGGCTGAATCCGTCGGAATCCTGGATGCTTCACCTATGACCTTATTTACATCAAATCTGTATATGAGATTATATTTAGAGCTAAAATAAAGATAAAAATAAACATTTTTCACCTCCATTACATGTCATCCTTCACATAAAATCATCGACAGCCTTGGGCTAGTGTTTAGGGAACCGGTCTCATGACCAGAAGGTTGCCGGTTCGATCCCTGCCCAGGGCAAGACATGACTGAGATGCCCTTGAGCAAGGTACCTAACTCCCTAAACTGCTCCCCGGGTGCCGTGGTTTGGGGCTGCACCCTGCTCCGGGCAAGTGTGTACATTGCCCCCTAGTGTTCACTGGTGTGTGTGTGTGTGTGTGTTTCACTGCACGGATGTGTTAAATGCGGAGATCACATTCCTCTGTGTGTAAACACAGTAGGCAAATAGTTCACTTTCATATTTCTACTTTCAACAAACCGGATCATTTGTTTACATTACAGTGATAACTCGTGAATCCCTACAAGGGAATGAAAGTCTGGACTGTTTTCAGACGTGACGAACACAAAGGTATGAATCCTGACATCCAGATGCTTTCCAGGTTTTGTTTTTCTGCTTTTACCTCTCAGACCTGTCCAGATGAAATGTAGACAGTCTGATCAAAGTGGGGCCCAGAGGATCCTGATATAAAGAACACTTGGCAGCTGTGGGATTATCTGATATCTGGAACTCGGGAAAAGGCAATTCATGAACCATATGTTCAGAGCAAGAGTTACATAAGTTTACATGTCAGAAAGTAGAACAGAGATAGACACTTGTGTTACTTTCTGACATGTGATAGACATGGACATGGATATTTCAACCCTCTCACATTTCTACACTGCAAAAAAACAGGTGAAGACAGGATCCTTGCGTGTGCTTTACCAAATATTGCATTACTGGCTTCTGGAAGCATGCATTTATCACTATTCAACTGAATTCATTTTATTTCAATATAGTTTTTAACAATGGAAATTGTCTCAAAACAGCCTTACAGAAAAATATAATCCGGATTTAATCCAGATCTAAATTTAATTCCTGATGAGAAACTGGTGGTGACGGTGGAAAGAAAAAAAAATGGCCCCGAGATGACAAAAGCAAGAAACCTTGTAGGAACCCAGACTTGGAAAAGAACCCAGACTCAACTGGGTTACATGGACAGTGTGATTATTAATAATCCATTCTATAACTGTGTGATAATACAGAAAAAAGTATAAACCAGAAAATTCACTATAGTCTTCATATGACGTCTGATGGGCTTTATATCACTCATAGCCCAAAGCCAAATTCATGGCTTCTAGCTATGTCTTTAGTCTGTCCATCATAGTAGCACTGGGCCTGAGTCTACCAAAAATATTACACATTACACATTTATCCTACAGTCCTCAATTCTGATTGGTCGATAGCTGTTGATTTATTTTCCATAACATTATAATGGCTTGGACTGATAAGCAGCTACAAGGTTTCAAGATATAACAGGTTTATATTATTTATATTATTGAACAGTGTTGGTACAATGGTTAAGGCTCTGGGTCACTGATCATAAGGTTGGAGACCTAAGCCCCAGCACAACCATGCTGACACTTTCGGGCCCCTTAGCAAGGCCCTCAACCCTTTCTGCTCCTAGGGTGGTGTATCCTGTGTGCCAAGTTACACCAATTCTGATGGCTTTCGGCCTCAACGGGACATTGAGTTTTGCCATTCCAACCTAAGTGAGCAGATCTCAATGTTATCGAACACATCTCGAGCCATGGACCACAGAAATCCTACATTATGGAATACAACGGAATTGTGGACCGTTCGGCAGGCAGTGTGGGGTTTATTGCTTACAGAATTTCATGCATAATAAAGCCTTCTTTTTCTAATACGCAATCATTTCTAGAATAACAACATACACACTCGGATGCATTTCTGGTCTCCTGCGCCAGAGGTAAAACCGTGGCAGATAGAGGAGATTGAGGAGATTCACTGTGTGGTTTCTTGGTGACGTGATAAACTGTGTCATTTTTATTAACTTTCAGATCAGAAGGACTGTTTATCGTTGATGCAGCACAAGTGATATCAGGAAGTGAAGTGATTTGTGGACCAATAGGACAAATAAAACACTTCAAGGTTTTTTTTTTATCCCTTACATATGATGTGCTGTTTATGTCATGCATCATGACTACAAGGCTCTAGTTAATAAATACGCCTGAGGATGTTAAATAAAACGCAACACAAATGCTAATGTAATCAGAACCAGGCCTGGGAAGATTGCTAAGCCTTATGCCTGTTATATGTAATTTTCTAATGTCTCCCCAAGGCTAATCAACGCTTCCCCGAACCCTGCAAGGAAAAACTATCTGAACACAAAGCCTTTTGTGACGGGTTGGGGTGAAAGAGGGAGGGGGAAGCGAGGGGCGTCGGTCAGATTACGTCACCCTCGGGCCTCGCAGACAGTAAATGAAATCACTTCCCTTTGCTTTGTCAGCAAGCGTCTTGTGCAAGTTTCAGAGAACAGAGGGATAGAGAGATGGAGGGACGGAGGGACTGAGGGACGGGGAGTGTCGAAAAGCATTTCTACAGTCTGGGAATGTGTGATGAGTAAGAGTGTTCTGGGAATTAATCCGGGAAGCTGGGAAAGTACCCATATATAGTCATGGCTACAGCAACAGTCTGTAGCAAGAGCCGTATGAAAAAAAAAAACTCAAAGCATTTTGCAGTTGGTGTCAATAAATAGAGCCGTGATTGCACATCATACACACCTCCCATGCTGAGGCACTCATAGTCATTATATCAGGCAACATTGAACAAGGCTAAGGAGTAATTATTTCTAATTTCGGTGATTACACCCTGCAGGTCGAGCGACTTCGGGTTGACTGGTGAGTGGGCAGGAGGGGACCGGAGACCAGGGTGAGCACGGCCGCCAGGAGGCCTGGTGGAGATCTACTTTCACAGCTGAAAGAACATCTCAGAAAGAGCATTTTTCAGGGTCTCCAGAGGCTGGAGGTCAGAGTGAGCAGCTGGGACATCTGTGGACTTCATCTGTGGAAAAGCAACATGACTCTCTGTGTGTGGGACGTGTAGCACTTCGGCATATTACAGATGGAACCTGATACGAGTTTATTATTCAGATTGAACAGATAACGTGTCCTAGACGGATACAAAAATAATGAATGCATTATAAATTTTTAAGAAAGCTTGGCAGAAATGTTTATTTCTTTATTTTGGCCATGTGTGATGTGTGATGTGTGATGTGTTATGTGCTATACTTTTCAGCACACCACGGCTGTACAGAGTGGTGATTTGAACTATAAGTCAGTTTAAACCCGTGTAGTCAGACTTTCCTCTGACCTTTCTTCTGTAGTACTGGATGCTTTTTATTTTTCAACACATCGTTATCTGAACCGCTGGAGCTGAATCTGCATGATTTCATGCACTGTGCTGCTACCGCTACATCATTGGCTAATCGGCTAACTGGCTAATCGTATTAAGGTGTACATGTATTAAAGAGTTTATATAATTAAGCGTAAAGGAGACAACCTACTGCAGACACCCCCTACACACACACACACACACACAGACAAACACAGGTCCTTACATAAACATAATATTCACAGTTACATAAGAAGGTTCCAGGCATCTGAGTGCCCCATGAACTGCAAAGTCACAGTATAATTCTGACAGCCAAGTTTATTAGAGCGCTCTCTCTCTCTCTCTCTCTCTCTCTCTCTCTCTGTCTCTCTCACACACACACACACACACACACGTGCCTGTCTCATTTAGCTACAGGATGTACTTTAAATAAATTCACTCTACAAGGATTTCTATAATTTGTGTCTCAAGTTCCGCATCTGTTTTTGCTCACGATCAATGTCCTGCAAGAATCAATACAAAATAAAGCACTTGAAAGCATTGATATCATGACACTTATGCAGAGTCATCCGGCCAGAGATGAATATCCAATTCTAGTCTTGAGCCTTTTCACACTACTGCAGCTGCGACTATAAAAAGAGAGAAATTCTATGGGAAAGCCTGAGACGATGCCTGCTTAAAAAGGCTCGAAAATAAATTCTGGCAAACCTGAATTATAATTCCAAAGGCATCAGAATCATCCTTATTAACTAAATCATGCATGAAAGTGAATGAAAGGCTAAATGTGTGTGTCTATAACCACCTGCTTGGCTTACAACCATTATCTACTCCACTGAAGACCAAAAGAAATTTGAGATGGAGGTGAAATCTTTGTTTACTACTGTTAAAGAGAACCCATGTAACATTAAGACATCAATCTAATAAAAAAAAAAAAAATAATATTAATAATAATTATAAATAAAAAAAACAACATTAACTAACATTAATAAAGGTGAAAGTATTCAAATATTACTATTGAATAAATAGCATAAAAATAATTCTATTGTATTAAATAATATAATATTGCATAATTTATACCTAGGTCGGAAACCTAGCGGTCATAACCAAAATGTTATGCTAGCTCAAACTAGACTTCAGCTTGCTTGTTAGCGCATGTTGAATAAATATTAGCAATGAAAACGGATGTTAACTAGCTTGCTCATTTCACAAGCTGAGGCAGAAAGCGCAACTAGCTAGCTAATTTATAAAAGCTAACATACAAAGTATAGCTAATATATAATGTTTATATACAGAAATAATAATAATAATAAAAAAATACTAATAATTAAAAACCAAAACATTAACTAACATTAATAAAGGTGAACGTATTCGAATATTAACATTGAATAAACTAGAATAAAAATAATATATGTGTATGTATTAAATATATGTATTAAATAATATAATATTGTATAATTTATACCTAGGTCGCAAACCGAACAGTCATAAACAAAATGTTGAACGGATGTTAACTAGCTAGCTAATTTCACAAGCTAAGTCAGAAAGCGCAATTAGCTAGGTAATTTAAAAAAGCTACCATACAAAGTATAGCTAATATATATAATGTATATCTACAGAAATTATAATAATAATAATTGCAAAATGTAATTAAATATCTATCTATCTATCTATCTATCTATCTATCTATCTGTCTATCTATCTATCTATCCTCTAGTTGTGTTACAATTCATTCTGTAAGGATGGGCAAATTCACAACTGCACTACTGTACATCTAGTATAATTCATCTTCGGTAAAGTAAACACAAAGTTTACACTGAATAAGGCAGGTGAAATCTTCACCCTGTGAATTGACAAAGCAGGCTGAAGCTCCTTCTCCAGTCATCTGAAGCTTGCACCATTTCTATTTCCAGCTCCTGTTTTCTCTCAGCCCTCCTGTCACATCACTAGCCGAGTCAGTCAGACGAGCTATTTCAGTCCCGCTGTTCTTCTTCTGACTTTCGCTATGCACCGAATTCTTCTTCTTCTCACATTCAGAAGATGGAAAATCTCTGAACTGGTAGCTTTTTTCAGCACTAATGACCACAGTCCTCGTTCAGCAGTTCAGAATTTTGTTCATTTTCCATCAGCTTGGTGAATAAATAGATGCACGATGTTCCAGTTAAATCTGATATCTGACTATAGTTACAGAGTTCAAATAAAACCCGGAGTCAGGGATTATTACTTGTTTGCAGAAGGAACAACTTCTCATTCTGAAGGTGAACTGAGAATTAAGTGGCATTAATTAAGTTGTGTTTTCATTATTATAATGGAAAATATTTGAGTCATTGAATATTTGTACACTTTTGTAACATTTTCCTACAAAGTAAAGTACAAATCTCACATCACAATTTTTGCCAAGTTACTGAGTCATAAATGTTAAAGTGCCTCAATTACGTCCTACAAAAAAAAAAAACATGAACATTTACAGTTTGGGCTTAAAGATAAATATAGTAAATTAACTTGGTAGTTTAGCGTGTTATATTAGCCAGCTAATTACTCTTAGTATGTTAAGTTTTTTTAAACTAACTAGGTAGTTACACTATATATTTAACATGTTGAATTAGTTACTTAGTTGCTATTTTTTGTAGCTTGTTACCCTTTGCACGTTAGGTAGTTAAATTAGCAAGCTAGTTACACTTAGCAAGCGCTAAATTACACTTTATACTTTAGATTGTTGAATTAGATAGCTGGTTAAGGTTTTTTTTACACTGACTTGTTAAATACTTTGTATTCATTGCTTATTCATTATGCATTCATTACAAAAGTTACTTAACATGAGCAAACAACAAGTCCAAGTCTAATTTACATTTACGGCATTTGGCAGACACTCTTATCCAGAGCGACTTACAAGGTTACTGGTATTACAGGTGGGACAATGTAGTGTTAGGAGTCATGCCCAAGGACCCTTATTGGTGTAGCACAGACTGGCTGCCCAGACCAGGAATTGAACCCGGGTCTCTCACATGGGAGCCAATGATGTTACCACTGTACCACACCAACCACATTTGAGCTAGCATAACATTTGGTTTGCGAACTATACAGCTAATCATCCAGGATCAGACATGATGTAGCTATGGTCAGATCTTTACACCAATTCAACCATTTACTTTTTGCTCTTGAATGCTTGAGTATGTTTTTTAGACTTCACACTTCTGCATTAAGATTTTATCCAGAACCTGCATTTCTATTTAAGCTCAGTTTCTCTGTATCCTGTTTTCTGTTTGCGCTCATGGTGCAGAATGAGGAAACAGCTAATTTTAGGACCCAGAAGAAACAATTGTCTTCATCAGAAGCAACCTTGCTTCATTTCCCTTCAACAGGCATTCAGGTTGTGCCTTCACGGTCCATTATTTTCACCTGAATCCACTCCATCATGTCTTTATAACCCCTTTAAATCAGTTTTTTTTTTCCACTTTCCACTCAACATTGATGGATTTAAAATGTGGGGATGATATGATACTGGGGCAGCTGCAAATAAACCGTAGGCAGTTTTACCCCAACCTGATATCCATTCACACAGCACTAACAGCACTACCAAATCCTCCATTTGAAGAGTTTGCTTCACTGACAATGCAGCATGCATTTCTACCACCAGGAGACAGTGTGGATGCTCTGTCCCAGCCTCCATGACCTCACCAGAACTGACCGCTGAACAGCAGATGGTCAGCTGTAAATAAAGTCTGGGGAAGAGAGCTGCTAACAAAACCGTGCTTCTGCACCGGTTGCCAAGGACCTGTCAGAAAACTAAAGTGTGACCACTTATTCGCCTCGGCAAGTTCAGACTCCCGCCGTGAAATCTACGTGGAGGACTTCATATGAAATTATTCCAGCTTCAGAGTGAGGATAATCGGGTTTTCAAATCCAGAGAGCTGCACAAACCGACAAAACACATTGTTCTGGCTCTCCGAACTCGCACTGATCACACCAACCCAATTCAAAGGATTCAATTGCACCTAATACTATATCCTCTCAATGGGATTGATTACTGTGTTGTTTAGATCAACTGATGACTTTTCCTTGCCTGATTGGATTCAGGGTAGAGTATTAGAAAAGCTAAAGAAAGACTGCATTTGCTAATATGCTCTATACGCTACACTGTAAAAAGCGGTTACATCATCCTTAGTAACTGCCTGGTCAGGATCATTCTGGTTCATATTAGGATAATAAACTTTAACCAAGTAAATTAGCTAGAACATGCTAGGTAGGTACAAATAACAATAATGAGTGTGTGATGGGTGTCATGAATATCTCCTCATGGAATCACTAATCCAGAGCAAGTTACATTTCTCATTTATACCGAGCAGGTAAAGGTTTGGGGCTTCGCAGCAAAGTGGTAGCTTGGTGGTGATGGGATTTAAACTCATGACCTTCTGATCAGAAGTCCAAGTCTTGACCACTGAGCTACCACTGACCATCGCATACTGATACAAGTTGAATCGTTTAGGCCACACCCACAGACTGTATATAACATCATCACAGTTACATCTTCTACTGCAGGAATAACTGATCGTTTAACACCAGTAACTTTGATGGCCAGATGCTAAATGCTGCAATAACCCTAAAGGTCACAGCGATCCTAGGAAGTCAGATACCGTAACCAGGTCGTATCAGAACGTATCTGTGAAAAAGACACGGCCCAAAGTGACCCAAGCTTGCACTCAGAAACCACAGTGAAACCCTGATGTTTTCACCATAACGACTCCCGAGTTAATGACATCAGAAATGTGGGTCATTTTATTTTCCGCACTTCAGCCATTTGTCTTTCCCAGAGGACCAGGGACGGTCTGTGTAATGTGGCAGTGATGTCATTGCCTAAGCACTTGCTTCATTACACACATCGTATTGTGATAAAATGATGCAACATTAGGCTACTGCACAGCATATTAGGTTTTTTCTAGGGATCTTGGATTCATAGACAAGTGGGCAGCCGTAGGCTTGTAGTTAACGCACCAGCCATGTGACTGGAAGGCCCCCAGTTCGATCCTCGCAACTGACAAGACTCGACTAAAGTGCCCTTGAGCGAGGCACTTAACCCCTAACTGCCCCTGGCTGCCATGGATTGGGCTGCCTACCGCTCACTGCCCTCTAGAAGGACAATTCCACTACATAGTGTCTGATTTGAACTCTAATTCGTCCCAATAAAAAAAACTGACACCCATGTGGACAGTTCTGTACTTCTGGTGTGTAATTACTAGGTTAAATCTTGTCACCATAACATTCATAGGAATGCCACTACTCTTAATTAGAGGCTTCAGAAGGAGGGCTGGTCAACCTTCAAGTAGCTGACAATGCAGAAACTGGTTGTTTTCTTTTGTAATTAAAATCTTAAAAAAAAAAAGAAAAAAAAAAGAAAGTTTTCCATGGACTAAGATTCTGGATAAACCAGATGTATCCCAACTATTTATCTGTCGACAGCAAAAAAGGTCAGATTATTGAGCTTGTGCCTCAAAGTACAACAATCTACATCAGAATCCTTCAGGATGTTTTGGAGAAACTTGTATTTTGTTCATGCAATACTTTGGAAACCCGTTAAAGGAATGTGGACCATTACCGAAATTAATATTAGTGACAGAATAAAAAGCACAGGGAAATGTTTTTGCTTTCTATGTTGCACCTCATTCTCACTGGAGCCATTGTGGTCTTTGTTTCCCCTCCTGCAGTGCAGGCATGTAAGCACTCTGAGAGGCAAGTCATGGTTTACAGAGACTTTGTGTTCTCCTCCTTTTTAGAGGAGACTGTATTGAGGAAGGAGGTGAGAAAGCTTTCAGGACACGGCCTACTCCATATGACCAGCGAAGGCCTCCGAGACGAGCTCTTGCAGGGTGACATTTAGCCGACAAGTGAGAGCACAACCAGTGCATTTCTGTTCGCTGTTTCAAATGGCAACATGTCCATTCAAGAAGCTAAAAGGAGGACTTTGGCAGGTATTGACTACAAAGAGCCATTAATTGTAGACTGCTGGGTTGTAAAAAAAAATAGTCTGTGCTGTGTAAAAAAAAAACACAACTGATACCGCTCGGACTTTCCGGCAACCTTCAGCAATCCATGCAGCTCTGGTGGGTTGGCCGATTGACCCATTAACATTCAAACGTCTTCAAAGCAACCCAATTGTCCACTCACTAACCCTGCACTGTATGTCACCATTATGATCAGTGTAACATTACTAAGCGGTCCAGTTTCTATCTTCAAGTCTGCCCACGTCACACTTCTGCTTACAAAACAGGAGGCAAAAGCCTCTGTTCATTCCTGTTCAAAACTTTGGATGGTGCAGTGCTTGGACAACCTTAATCATACCTTCAACAAACTGAAACAGTCCCAGAACCTGCTTGTTTGACCAATTACCATTAAAACTACCATTAAAGCAACCCAGTTTTCCAACAACCCTGCATTGTACATCACTGCTACGATCAATGAATCACTACCAACAATCCAGTTTCTGTGTGTCCATGTCACACCTCTGCTTATGAAACAAGGGACCAAGACTCTGTCCATTCCTGTACTGCTGTATGGCTCACTGTGTGACCTCCTGGATGTCTAAATGCCTTCTAAACCACCCTTCTTGCAGTCACTACCCTCATCCTCCTTGACCTACAGAATAAACTGTACAAGACATGTTTGAGAGGTTTCTATTTCCTCAGCTCACAGCTTAACTCCATGCAGAAGTCCCACAGGGGCCAGTACTTGGTCCAGACTTGCTTGCCTTGTCTACTAAATCACTGAGCTGTAATCAGGTGTAGTGGCCCAACTTTCCTAGAAGATATCAGACTACCTTTGTGACATCTCTGCATGGAAGAAGATCCATAATCAGAAGCTCAAGATTTGACAAAACTAAACGACCAAAGCTCCACCCTGTGGGGTATCAATCCTGATTTACAACCTTAAAGTCCATCTAATAATCTTGGTGTGATTCCAAATGTTGGACTTATCCTGCTTAATCACTTCAAACACCAGATCCGGCAGATTCTTCTCCCTGCATGACATGAGAAGGATGTGACCTTTTCTGACTACTCAACATCTTATACAAGCTCCAGTCTATTTCCAGACTTGTTCACTGCATCTCACGGCTCGCTCATCTATCTTTATATGCTAACTCTACTGCTTGTCTGGTTCATAACCTCCCAGTGTTGTTTCATGTGACCCTCCAGCTGAGATCACTTCACTGATTTCTTGGAGCAGCACTGGACCTTTGGTTAAGGAACCAGTTTTGTAGACTATGTGCTATGTGCTTTTGACTGTTTGCATGTTTAAGAGCTGTATAAAAATAGATCGTGCTCTGATAAAAAAAAATGAAACATAGAAACATAAAAAATGTAAATCAGGTTCTCAGCCAAAGCAGCTTCCTGGATCACAGACAATCAAATCATAAAATGGACAGAAGAAGTGATTGTGGGCGTAAAAAAAACCTCTTTTTTAGCATTTTTCAACTCTAATGAGTACGAGTCGACGCCTCATCAACCCTCTCTGCTCTGAGTCCTCTCCTGATACCCGTCACCACTTCAGGCTATCAGATCAGCTCAGACAGCTTTAACAGCAGCCTTCATTTCGGGGTAATCACTCCATCTCCGACCGAGGTCAAATTTTCCTCTCCGGTCATGCAATTCCAGACAGCTTTGACAAATACTATCAAACAGTAATTGCTCTGCAACTGCCCAATTTCCACCTCAAACCATCTTCTTACAGCACGTCCCTGAGAAACGTTCAGAACAAGCTGTCTCCTTCAAATGTTAGACTCAAGAGCCCGCATGACGTCCCAGCTTTAGCATAACGATCCACTAAAAATGAGTGAAAAACGCTGCCTAAAGGATTCTCACAAGCTCGGATATTAAATACAAGCAATTAGTCTTCGTCACCTCTAATTAATGTAATTAATCTGGCAATGACTTTAGCCTTTTAGCCTACATTGTGTTTGTTAGTGAACACTGTAGTCAGCATTCAGCATGATAGAAATATCATGTCACAAGTCTTTAAATCAGATATGTATCATAAAACACAGACTTGATAAAAGCGGGCAAAAATTGAACACCTAAATAACAAAATTATTATTATTATTATTATTAATAATAATAATAATAATAATAATAATAACAACAAAACAGCAAAAAACTATAATAATGATGATAATAATAATAATAATAATAATAATAATAATAATAATCCAGACATCAATTAATTAATAAAAAAATAAAAATAATCATATGTTGGCTGGCTAATGGCTAAACAAATAAAAAAAATCAGAAAGCAAAGAATTAGTTAAAATAAATACTACTACTATTATTATTATTAATAATAATAATAATAATAATATAAATACAAGGTAACAACAACAATAATAAAAATAAAACAGACATGAAAAATTTTATAAAATCAAAAATATATAATAAAAACACAACACTCAGCTAAATCTAACAAAGAAACTAATATACACATGAAAAGAGTAAAATAAAATGATGTAACGAAATAAAGCACAACAGACAACAGATAACATTGGCATCAATAAAAATCAAGAAAAAGCTCAGAAGAATAGATCATTCTTTCCCAGCACTTACCAATACGGGTTGTCTGATGATGCTTTATATTAATAATTGTATTTGAATGTATAATATTTAAAATAGTACAGTTTTAATGTGTACGTATACAAATAGATACATTTTAAAATTTTACAATTTAAAAAATTACCCAGAAAAAATAAAACAAAACTACCAGGCAGTATGTAATGATAAAAAAGAAGCATTTTCAAGAGTAAAAAATATACAAAATAATTTTAAAAATGTGGTATTATAATATCACACAGCTTTACCCATTATTACTTTTTTCTGTACATTCTGTAATAGCCAAAATAAATAAATAAATAAAAACCCAGTGCAGTTTTGCACTGATGATGTAAAAATAACTGCACAGTGTTATTAACCAGACAGTGAATCTACCAGATCATACAATCTGCAAACCAAAGCAAATCTTCTGACAGCTTTATAATCGACAAACTCATTTCAGTAGGACCGCCAGGCATCTGCTAGTATATTCACGTCCCACATCTAAACACTGGACGGTTTTATTACTCAGTACATCAGTTTTACACTGCTCACTGCTTACTAAACTTAAAGGCAGAATGCAGCAGAAAAGCTGCACAGGTGAGCAGTTTTTACTTTTATACATGCCCGAGTATGCACGAGTGAGCAGTCAGGTACAGTCAGATACCCATGAACCCCGTGGGACAAACAAGCACCATGCTGAACCACACATTTACATGGTCTGTGAGTCTGTTCCTGATTTATTCTAAATGTAGTATATTTTATATTGATATTTGATTGTATGATACTATTTACTTATTTTGACTTACTGCAAGTCAAAATAGCGATAATATATTAAAATTATGGCTGTCAAACAATTAAAAATTTTAATCGCGATCATTTTCAGAGTTTCATATAGTTAATGTAATTAATCACATTTTTTTAATCTATGTAAATGAATAAGGCTTTAAAGTGATAAAAAGTAATAAAAATTAAACTATTGAAATGAAACTTCCTGTTTAACAGATCTTTCACCATCACTCAAACCTGAAACAGTACGTCATCCGGGAA
>JAOVVF010000019.1:20346070-20357213 GCA_028565595.1 Duopalatinus emarginatus
CGATTTCGGACGCAGCCTTACTCTTACTGAAGCAGCGCGCAACAAGCCTCAACATGAACTACGGGTGAATCACAGGGACAAATTAGAATTTGCGTTAACGGCACTATTTTTTTTTTTGTGATAATTTGAAATCGTGTTAATGCGTTATTATCACGTTAGCTTCGACAGCCCTAAATAAAACAGTAGGATACTGTACACTATAGGATCGGATCAACAAGCTACTCTGACAACATAATGAAAGTCAAATAAGGGCGTTACTAAGTCAAAATAACACACTGAGTCAGAACAAGATAATATCTTAAAATAATGTGTTTGTAAGTCACAATAACAACATACTATACTGAAATAATAAATTAATAATTTACAGTAACGAGTATCTGGAAGTAATGAAATTCAGAATAACATATTCTGTGTGTAATAAAGAGACGTATTAAACGGTTTTATTCCGTTACTTGTGAAGGATTGAATATCTGCACAGAACTTGGCCCAAAATGTCTGACAGGCAGAATGCAGGCTTCTTGTACAAGCAGAATCTGCCAAGTGGTAAGTCTGCAGAATGGCAGACTCTGCAACAATTTACCATTGGACACGGGCCATGAGAAATGGCCAGAAGAATAACACGTGGAACGATCTGTTCTGGGCCTTATTTAACCAAGCGATCAAAAATAATCACAGCATGCAGTCAAATATGTCCAACTCTCCTGAATCAGTGACGCTAGTGGTGATAGTGGTCTGGAAAGCCACGAGGCAAAATGTCAGACAGGTTGCGAGACACGGTGTCATGTTATCTTTAACAGGAGGTTTGAGATGCGATAAAAAGGCATCCATGGCACTAGTTATTGTCTGTAGAACACAATTTGCTTGCTCAATTGCCCTCAGCAGTGCTACCCACTACTGTGTCTGCAAACAGCAACACTCGAGGGAAGTGTGAAGAGGAAGTCAGCGAGCGGTGGATTCGTACGATGATGCAGACAACCCGCATCCTTCTGACACCTGGGGTGTCTTCTAGGAGACAGTTCTGAGGACAACAGTTCAGAAATATCCTCACCAGTGTTACATACTGTCATGTTACAATGTTAAAACGGGCATGAGCTGAACATTAACAGGCGTTCATTGGAATCATTTGGTCCTGCTAATAAGTATGAGGATGAACTCTTTTTTTTTTTTTTAGCTTAAACCCGGTTTCTATAATAGGTTTATTACAAGATTATCACATTTTTAAGGCTACATGATATTTAGTAACCTTTAATCGAATGATATTACCAGACCTGCAGTCTGTATTCTCTCCAAGAACCCGCTATATGAACAGAGGTGGGTAGAGTAACCAAAAAGCCGTCACCCAATTAATTTCCTCTTTATTCAATAATCAGGACGTCAAGTAATACACCCGAATGCACAAAAATATAAAACAGCAATGAACAAATTCAGAGGAGAATTTCTCTTAAACAACTAAAACTAAAATAAATTAATTTTTTAAGTAACATCAATTAAATTCTCTTCCTCATCTCTGCCATTGTATTGTGCTTTTGTGCTCTTTTCCACCTGTCTTTGCTGCAGGGATTTTGTCTCATGTCAAGTCAAGTCAAGTCAAGTAGTTTTTATTGTCATTTCAACTATATACAAAATATATATGATATAATGAATCGAAACAACGTTCCTCCAGGACCGAAGTGCTACATAGAACTATAAACTACACAATACAACTTAGAGTGCACGAGTGCTGAAGCATGTGCAATGACGCAAGATGATTTACAATAAATACACAAGACAAAATACAATAAATACACTAGACATTAACACTAAATATAGGGAGGGGATAGTGCAGATAGCCCACTGGTAGTGGGAGCATGTGACGGCTCGGCTTTGCTTGATTGGTGCAACGGAGTAAAACTTCGCTAGTGGCTACATTTGATTGGTGAGACGCAGTCATGTGACAGAGCCTCTGTTGGACGTCTCAGCAAAACAAATGAAAACAAACAGATGGTGCATCGAATGGATCAATAAAAATAATTAGCAAAACGTAGCGCAATGTAACGGAGTAAAAGTAGCGCTTCTATTACACAGATATACTCAAGTAAAAGTAAAAAGTATGCTGCAGTAAAACTACTGGACTTATAAGTACAATTTGTCTAAAAAGTTACTCAAGTAAGTGTAACAGATTACTGTAGCATGTTACTACCCACACCTATATGAGCCAATCAGCATGAATCTGGAATAATTTGTGGAATTTGGGATCATTTATGGAAGCCCTGCCTTCTTACTGTCTTCTCACAACCTCTCGATTTGACTTTATTTATGAATTTATAAAACATGATTATTCGACAACAGGGTCAATGACATAAAACTTTAAAATGTTTTTTAAAAAGTCTTTTTAAAATGGATGTAATGCGTATTTTATCAATTTAAATCAATTCAGTTTTGAAACTGTATTTGTTAAAAAGTGTTTAACATTTGTGTTGCCAACATCGGCCTGTTGGCCATGTGGACTTACAATGATTAATACAATGACTGGATTAAAAATATATTGTTGTCTCCTAAAAATCAACCATCCAGCTCAGTCTTTACAAGTGGATCAGCCAGTAAGCAGTTCCTGACTACCACTTGCTGATAGTCAATATTAAATGTTTAATTATGGGTAATGTTAGTTAAGATGATAGTTAAGTAGTCCCATTGCTACCTTTTCAGTACATCCTCATGTCCATCTGTGACTGAGTTCAACTAAAGTCAGCACGGGTCATCTTTATCAATACAAATTCAATGAAGCGGCCGTGGCAGATGTGGTAAAGAGGCAGAGTGAATGACGAAGACAAAGCGGCCTGGTCAGCCCACGTAACCCCGTCATATGTTCACTCAATGTGTTAACTATTTACGATCCCCCACACAGAAGGTTTAATTAAGTGACACCTCATAAAACACATAATGCTCCGTCTACTGCACTGTGGTGCCAGAGATTAGGTTTACTCATTTTAACTGGACTAGGTGTTCGATTATGAACAATAATGTGTAATAATTACTCACTAAAGTATAGCTAGCTACACTACAAGCTAAGAACTAAACTGAAGCTAGTTGGTCAAACCGAGCAAAACGAGCTGAGTCATTCTTGTTTTATTTTGCAGCCACTTTCTTTATTGCACAAATTAAACATTTCAAATGTTTAAGACATTTCATTTGCATGCCATGTAAAAAAACTTGCTTTAATATCTCCTGATGCTAACTATAAGGCTAAAGCGATCCTGCTTGGCGTGCAGAAGTAAAAATCAAACCTGTATCAGTCGATCAAGTCATTCCTATGTTCCCCATGGTCTTATAGTTCATGGTTGTATATATTCGCTTAACATGACATGGGCTAGGGCTGGGCGATTAATCGAAATATAACCGAAACCAACATTCAGACCGTCTAATCGACACGATCTTGCCCATGCCGGTTATTTTTCGTTAATCCGTTCCCCACGGTGCATGATCATGTACTGTCCCTTTAAGAATACACTACCACGTGTCTAGTCATGTGACTCGGCAGCATCCATTCTTCAGCAAGCAAGGGTCATGTGAACTTAAATACTTAAATGCAAGCTATTTTCTACCTTTGATGAGACTTTATTTAATAATGATATTTGTTTAAGGAGATTAAAAGTATTTTTTTTGCAAGAAATGCAAATTGTTTATTTTTTTACATTTCAGCGTCCTTTCTTTTTACATTAAGTGATGTGTGCTTTGATTACAGTTGTTCAAAATATTCAATAAATAACCATAAATAGTTCATATGTGTGTGTGTGTGTGTGTGTGTGTGTGTGTGTGTGTTTCCTTCAATTATTTTTAAATCATAAAGATATGGACTGTTTCATTAGAAAAAAATAATTTTAAAAATAATATAAAAAAATACAAAATAATATAATATAATATAATAATCTTATCTTTAATACTTTAGCACAATCTGTGCTCGTGAACTAGGAAAAAAAAACATCATTTATTAATCATAATCAAGGAAAAATCTTCAATTAATCATGATACTGATTTAAGGTCATATCGCCCAGCCCTAACATGGGCTATTGTGGGATCTCATTAGGGACCATGAGAACATGGGAACCCTGGGAACTTAGGAACATGGAACCATAGGAACATAGAATCCTGGGAACATAGATAGCTCTATGCTAAGCAGAAGTACTGAATTTGCTTTAGACAGAAATTTACACTTTAAGTTTAATTTTATTCAAAATTTTAATGTTGAACTGTTGTAATGTTATTTTAACAACAAAAGGCAATGCAGTGTTCTGTTGCACAACAAGATGTGACGAATAAGTAGCTTATTACTGTAAAAGCTATATTAATTATTACTACAATTTGTAGCTAGCGACTCCCCGACACAGCACGCAGCAGCCTACCGGCTGTCGGACAGTAGGAAAATGTCGACATTTTCTTCGGACACATACTTGCTGTACATGTACTTGAATCGTTAGCCCTATAGACCTTATGTTCAGACGGAGTTACAAGTGAAACCTTAGCCAAACGCTCCCTATGAATTTCCCCAGTGTCAGCAATTGAAACGACGCAGCGCATATGACAAACAAACAAAATTTGGTCCGCCGTTTCACGCTGAATACTGACTAGCCATCTGTCTCAAGCGGAAAACAGCATGTCGAACCCCCAGACAAACTGGCTTGTGGTGGAAACCTATGTGTATTAACGGACTAATAGAAAATACAGACTGGTGTACATATGGATGACAACCATAGAAAAATATTAACATGAAGACACCGGGTAGCCACAGGCATGGTCTGTCCTGGGAGAGGCGGTGCCAGGGTTTGACTCAGCAGCCTTCTTTAGCAGGATCGTGGCACAGATTTTTGTTTCTTGGTCACAGGAACAGTAGTGGAGCAGATGAACTTGATCCAAATATAGCATGAACTCAAGCTTAATATGACATGGGTTATTGTGGGAACTCGTCACAAGGGTTTTCTCCGGCACCGGCAGTGAATACAGTGAATTTTGACGGGTTTGTCCTCGTCCAACATGATTCAAGTCACAGTGCACCATCACACACATGATGAGACGCCACATAACGCTTAGAGTTTTGCCATTCACATCTCAACATTATGGAACGCATCTGGGATGTTATGTGACACACTGTGGAACACAGAAATCCTTCACCTTGGAATACAACAGAATTGTGGAGCGTTCTGGAGGAAGTCCGGGGTTCAGTACATACAGAATATTTCCGCAAGCTTGTAGAGTCCGAGGGACGTACCAAGTATTTGACTGGTGTACCAATTTTTCTAATTAGATTAGATTAGATTAGTTTAGATTAGATTAGATTAGATTAGATTAGATTAGATTCAACTTTATTGTAATTGTCAGTTCTGAGTTCAGGTACAGGGCCAATGAAATGCAGTTAGCATCTAACCAGAAGTGCAAAATACAGCATTACTACCATTATTATATACAGATAAAGTGCAGGGAATGAGTATCAAGAATAATGCTTACAGAATGTGAACATTATATACAACAGAGGTAAGTAGGGTTATTATTTACACTACAAATATTGTATGAGAATAAATATGCATATATATGTTTGTGGATGGACAGATGTATGTATATGTGTACACAGTATATACAGAGTAAATGAAGTAAGTAATACAGATGTTATGATAGTAATATAAGTTGATACTAGTGCAAGTATGAATAGTGCAGTAAGAGACTATGCAAATATACACTTATGAAAAATGAAAATAGCATCATTATAACAAGTACAGTATGTAATTAAAGTGACGTAGTTAAAGTTTAATTACATACTGTATTTGTTAGAATGATGCAATTTTCAGAACTGTATATCAGATGCACAACATATACAGCTACTAGAACATCATAATGACATAAAGCTTTTTTTGCATTTGTCCTTTTTATTATTATTATTATTATTATCATTATTATTATTGTTATTATTATTATTATTTGGAGTATATATACTACATGTGTACACTAAAGTAAAAGTGAAATTTAAGAGCATTTAATGCAAATATAAAATCAGAGATGAGAAACAGACATAAGGATAATAATATATTCTCCCTCTATATGGCAGTCTGTTCATTCGGTGCCTATATTACACACTAAAGCTGAGCGACTGCAGAAAATGACAAATGGCGGTTCATAAATTTACATATGCAGCAAATATGAGTATGGAGCTAAATGCAAAAACATAGGGAAAGGGGAATAAAAATCTGAAAATATGAGGGTCAGGGGAAGGATGCAGGATGAAGTTTCCAAGACGATTGCCAAGCTAGGCTTTTCATCATGGCCTCGCCTAAATTATGTCCGTCATGGGCATAATTCATGTTTTCGAGAAGCGTTCCTAGCTCAGCAGTCCAATGCCTTGTTATATAACCGGCAGTACTCGGAACGTCAGGACCGCTTCTCCTGCAGTACATGTCTGCTTCAGCTCTGCAGTGTAGTGTAACGGACTGCGGCTCAGTTCAGATGTGTTTCTGCAGCAGTATAATCTCTGACAAGTCTTCTGCAGCATGGAGGAGCGTCCGTCAGACCGATTCTCCCTGAACACACTGCAGAAATCAAACCTCAGACACGCACTGACAACGTTCATGGAAAACAAAAGTCATCCAGAACTAGACTAGAGAGGGGGGGTAAATATCATGCAGAACTCTCGAACCTGAGCAGCTTACAAATCATGAGGCATATGGAGACGTGTGGACTCAATAAACCCTAATCTAATTTAAGCAATTAGTGCGACCTGATTAAAGGGGCTTCCTTCGGTTATGATAATTAACAGGATATGATGGGTGATGTAAACGTTCATGAGCCTCTGGTGTAAGGTCCCTCCATATATAGAGAAATGTGCCTAAACATGGTTTGATGTTAGCGTAGCGTCTTGTATAACGTGTTACTGGTGCTAATTCGGCATCGAATCACACTGTTGTATATATTTGTATATACAGGTGTTGTGTATATGCAGCTCCGACATACAGGACATACAGATGTGAGACGTTATAGTAGCTATAAACAGTCGTTCCCCCTCGACAACACCTTTACCGCTGTTCTGTAGGAAATAAATAACGTGACAAAAGTCTTAGGCATCCATATCACACGTCTTCAGTCTGTGCATCTCGATCTTGCCATCGTTTCGTCATGGCCACCGAGAAAGGAGTCAAAGGAAAGAAAATAACTGCAGTTCAGGAAAGAGAAAAGCCCATTAGGTCTGCGTCTGATTAACAAGGCTTCGTTGTTTTGTGCTCTACTTCCTGTTTCTTGTGTTTCAGAGTTTGGACTGCTTCCTGGTTTTGTCTGGTTAGGAGTGTGATTTGGATGCTTGTAAATCTTGCATCTGAATCCTCTGTTATTCAGAGAATCGAGTCGTTCAGTAAGACAAACATGCAGGGCTGGGATAATGTTAGACGCATATAAAACCTGGGCTTTTCCAATGGCTGCTAACGCTAGAATAACGATGGCATTTGTTCTAAAAGCAGGGATGCATCCTTGGTAGGACACGTCTTTCCAGGCCGGGTGCTTCAGAGACCAGGGCTTCCTAGTACACAGAGAATACATACCACATTTCCCAATATCATGAAAGGATCATATCAAGGATTCTATACATTGGAACAGTGGTATTCGTCCTTCAGTGCTTTTCAATGATGCAGAATCCTAGAAATGCAGCCCTGAAGGATCGCTCCTCGTATTTAGGAAATGGGTCCAAGCATTTCTGCAGTTGGGTGAATACCACACAGGGTTTTAGGTATGAACAAGAGCAGCTTATTATTATTATTATTATTATTATTATTATTATTAGTATTAGTATTAGTATTATTATAGGGTATTTGGTAATCGTCTAAACAGGCTATTTCAAAATAAGTCAGGGTTGATGTTTGGTAATGCTGAAGAACAAAAGAAAGCACTTTCACTAAACTATATAATGTGCAGTTTGAATGAGAAGGCAGAATTATAAATAATACCAGTACTATACAGACTGGACACAAGCTTCAATAAGTACACCATTAGTGTCAGATATTAAACCCAATCACATGTCCTTTTTTTGGACATGCAGTTAATGTAGAAAGCAACCATGTTCTTCAGAATGATATAAATCAGGTGTCAGGTGTATAACAGTGAACATTAAGGGAGTGTAAGACAATGACATAACCATGGGACAGGATGTAGATAAGGTAGAGGACATAAGTGAGAAATACGTCTTGAGGGATTCGGGGCAGTTTATGACATTAGTCAAATTAGTTCTTAATAGTGAAGTATCTTTTGATCATACTACTGTTGATAATGTCAGATTAGATGATATTGATGATATTTTTGTCTTTCAGGATAAGTGTCAGATGAGACAATAATAGTGCCAATCTGACCAATCAGGGAAGGTCAGAGAACAAGAACTCAAACCAGATGGAAAGATACAGAACATTCAGTTAGGACTCGACTAGACGCTTTTTCCTGCAGGGTGCCGTGGGGCATAATATCCTTCATCATCATCATCATCATCTTATTATTATTATTATTATTATTATTATTATTATTATTATTATTATTATATGCTCATGGAACGTGCAGGCCGCCAGCCTGCAGATTTCAGGGCTAAACCCATGGAGATGTATAAGGATGTAATGGATTTTAATAGGCACTATATAATTGGACTAGACAAACTTCAGTGTGAAGTGTTCCTGTATTTCAGAAGCCGTCGTTTGTGTGCCGCAGTCCACCGCTGCAGCTTCCGCCATCTACAGCGAGAAACAGCAAACTGATAAATAAAGGAATTCATTTTCAGTATTCCTAAATGAACGACGTCTTTGACATGATTGACTAGTTGGGTGGTGTTTTATTTGGTTTTATCTTGTATCTCAGAACGTATAACACATCAGGTTCCAGCCCTGTGAGACAAAAGCAGGAGCGTGAGGATACAGTGGGTTCGGGATCACAAGATTAAAACATCACCTGGTCTTTCTCCAAATGTTGTCAACATCAAAGTTCTGGATCAAACTGCATGATTTTATACTGCCATATGGGCAGGTAGACAGGTGGTTCATCCAGGGTTATATTTTCATTACCTCCCTGAGTTTCTATTATAAAATCATCTACATTCATCTGCGCTCGATATTGACATTCCTGCTAAAGAATCAATCACGGATTCTAATTATAAATGATAGGATTTAGACAAAGACCCCCAAACGAAAAGCTCAACAAGAGCAAAAACCTCATGTTGACAACTGAAATATGACTGTTGGGTACAGTATTTGATCCATCACATGCTGGCAGACCAGCTTAGAAAGGTCTTGCTGTCCAATATTAATCCTTTCCATGTGTGTCCAGAAAGCCGGACGTCAGCAGAGAACACGGAAAACACAGGATAAACGAGACTGGCTTCATTCACCCTGATTGATGTCCGTAGGGTATTAAAATTCCACTGCAGCAGTCCGACAGCCCCTTCCCGAGCAGAAAGACAGAGTCCTTGCCAAAAATGACGAGACCTGGTGGTGCAGTCTGTACTTCTGCCCTCTATGCCTTTTCCCACTAAAAGCCTTTTAGATAAGGCTATCGAACAGCGGGACAAAGCGTCGATATTGTTATGATACACCGGGGGGTTCAGGTTGTACATCCGATACGAGAGACAGTAAAAACAAGTACGAGTCATAAGAGCAAAATGAGTCTGGTCAAACTCATCTGTGTATACAGGCAGAAAGGGTGGATTAAAGAAATTACCCAGAATGCCTGGGCAGACTGGGATAAAAGCTTAACCACCAATCCCCAGTTGCACACCCCATTATGGTTCTGTACGCTTCTGCAGCATGCTTACCTCAGCACACTGCAGCCTGGGCTCAAGAGAATCTCACCCTCCCTCCCTCCCTTCCCCTGTATCACTCCTGCTCTTCCTCTACATCACGCCGGCTCCATTTCTACCCTGCCTCGGCCTCTTACTCCCCGAGTCACTTTCTTCCTCGTCCTCCACCAGCACCACCACTACGCTTTTACCATAAACTATACACCAGAAATGGAGCCACGTCCAGAATCGATCGGTTACTGCAGATGCTCCTGAGTTCCTCCTCCTCCTCCTCCTCCTCCTCCTCCTCCTCCTCTGTTAAAGGATCCTGTGATTAATCCCCGTTAACACAATTTTGCCTTTTAATAACGTCACTTGACTCAGCTTAGCATACAAGCGCTAACGTTTTAGCATGTCAGATACAGGCTATTTTGTCTATTACCTATGCATTAATTCCTTTCTTTCGTATTAACACACACACACACACACACACACACACACACACACACACACCGAGTTTGGCTTCCTGCCTAAACCTGAAATAACCTGTGTCAGGATCCGCATCGGAAAGTTCTAGCATGATTCGTGCAGTAAATGATCACAAGAAAGTCACTACGCAATGAATAAACCTAGCGTTTCAGCGTGCAAGATCTGAAAACTTGTGATCTTGTGATGAAGACCGAACCCTGTGAGCATATATGGTTTTAATAACGCTGGACAATTCCCAGCAGGCTCGAAGGGGCTACATTACAAGGCAAATATCAAGTGTGTATTTTACAAGACTATCCATATGGGATGTCATACACACACACACACACACACACACACACACACACACAGTGCCAACCCTTTAGGCAGCAAATCTCTACCGGTCCGACTGCCTTTTAAAGGATCCTGATACACTGATGATGTCTGAGTTCATCCACGTAGAATGCGTCAGATCGTGCCTTTGATATAATCAGACATCATGGAAAATCATAATGCAGTCTTAGATTACAAAGACGGATGTAAGATAATCCGTGGAAAAAATGTGTCCCGTATTGAATGCCATGGAAATTAAACACATACCAAAGGCATGAAGTACAGCATTATGTGTGTGAGTGAAAAAGTCAAAGACAGCCATGATACAGTGACATGTAATACAGGGACAATTAGGTATAAAGATTATATAGAAAGTATAGATGTATGTATGTATTTAGGGTAAAGTATTCATATCTAGAGTATAGAGGTTATATTTAGGGTATAGTGTTCATATGTAGGGTATACAGGTTATATTTAGGGTATAGTGTTCATATGTAGGGTATACAGGTTATATTTAGGGTATAGTGTTCATATGTAGGGTATACAGGTTATATTTAGGGTATAGTGTTCATATGTAGGGTA
>JAOVVF010000019.1:20368014-20379520 GCA_028565595.1 Duopalatinus emarginatus
TCTCTCTCTCACTCACTCACACACACACACACACACACACACACACACACACACACACACACACACACACACACACAATTAACTTAATTATTCATACAAAATGTTGTCTTGTATAGGAACACTTACAGGTCCCCACAGATTTACACTGTCAGATACTCCTGCCTTTGTACAGACTTTCAAGGATTCAAATTAGCTTTCCTGGCATCACTGTGTACAGAACTTATATTGCCAAAGCATTACAACAATAAAAACAACAAAATGACAAAAATTAACAAAATAAGTGACAGTAAGTGAATAAAGATAAGAATAAAAAAACAGAAAATCTGACAAATTTACAAAAAGATGTACAGACGATGTGTAAATGTCCTCATAAATAACACACACACACACACACACACACACACACACACACACACACACGTGTGCACTTATTCTTAATAACAAGCCAAAAATAAAAGGTGGAATGAGGTTCAGTAATGCAGATGAGACCCTGAAATGTGCAGGTTGTAATAAAGTTGCAATTATCAAAAAATGATATCAGTTAATAAAAAATGTTTTTTTTTATTTCACACTTCTGTTTAAGTTTTTCAACTTATGAGACATGAGAAGCTTCACTGAAGGGGGCGGGGCTGGTTGATGTCATGGGCGGAGATTTACTTTAACTGTAGGGAAAAAAAGTCTATTAAAGAAATACATGCTAAGTGACAAACTGCAGTTTACGACTAATTTATCCGTAATTACGGTTATTTTGCTTTTTAAACGTTTTAATGGTATTTTAATTTAATTACTGGTTAGCATACATAAATACGACCACTAAATGGTCTCAGGTTTTGGGTCAAGTTTACATTTATGGCCTGAGACACCAGTCACGATCCTATTCCACTGATCCCATGTTGTTAAAAAAAACCAAGCAAAAGAATCCTAACAGAATCATGTGATGATAATACAACAGAGGACAAGACATCAGCTAACGCTAAGCTAAAGCTAGGCTAGCACATACTCTACAGTTCACGTTAAGAAAAGCCCACATGCTCAGATAGATAAATATATACGCTAAGCCGCGGTGATTAGTGCGTGACCCAACGGGGAGAAAACCCTGCCTCCACCACTCTGACCTACTATCATGCACTCTGTACACTCCACCTCCTCAATGCCTTCAGCTCCATCCAGTAATAATCTCCTCCTGACACTCCACTGGCCATTAAGTAGCTTAACATGAATTCATTCCTCTCACTCATCCTCATGCTCCTTGTGTGCCGCAGAGATAAAGATAGCGCTGATCGTCAGCGGTCATGTCGGATGAGCAAATACATAAACACCAAGCAAGCAGACTCTTGTCACAGTACTGGAATTGATGATGAACTGTAGTGGTGTTCACTCTAGTCAACACAAACACTACAGGGCAGTGAACACACTTGCCCAGAGCAGTAGGCAACCCCTATCCACGGGGTCCAGGGAGCAAATGGGGGTTAGGTGCCTTGCTCAAGGGCACTTCAGTTGTGTCTTGTTGGTACCTGAGACTGAACTGGCAAGTCTCCTGTGCATGAGCTCACGACTGCCCCAGTACACTAGTACACCAATTAACTCAGTACAGTGTGTTATTACACCAATTAATAGACACGGTATCCATTTTAAATAATAAAATTTTGCGCTATATGAATTAACGTGAGCTAGTTAGCTTGGTATCTTTGCTAGCTACTGAATGTGCAACAGCATTCAGCGAAGTGTGCTAGCTAGCTAAAGTTAGCGTTAGCGTCAATAATGAACTACTCTGTTTGACCACCGTGCAGTGAAACACACACATACACACTAGTAAACACACTAGGGGGCAGTAAGCGCACATGCCCAGATCGGGTAGGGCAGCACTCAGGGAGCACTTGGAGGTGAAGCACCTGTCGGGTGCTTGTCAGTTGTGGAGATCGAACCAGGGACCTTCTGGCCCCCACGGCTGGTCCCTGAACCACAAGCCTAACGATGGAGAAAGTGTTTAGTTTGACGTCGCTCACTTGGTTTGTTTACAACATCATTATAAAAAATGTGTTTTTGAGATCGAGAACATTTCTGGATTAGGTGTATCAGAGGTAACTCATTTACTTTTACTCAATTCAACATGTTTCATCATCTTTCCACCTTCGATATTCACACCATGTTCAAATTCAACAGCGGCCTCATTATCACATGCCAGAAATATAGGCTGCTGTTCTTTTTTTCATAGATTTCGACACTAAAGTGTGAAAGGGAAAAGAAGGTCCTGACTGTACTGTAATGCTGTAAAGCTCAGGAGAGACTGTCCTTGATTCTTCGACCTCTTGCTGTTCTGTAATGAAACTAGCAGGAACACAAACAGAGATTAGGTAATGATTAGACCGAGACACATGCTCGTACTGCAGATACAGTCAGGTGAACATGGCAAGGGGCATATTTAAAGAATGCCACAGCAAAAAGTTCCTCTTTCTTCTGAAAACAGGCTTCAATCATGGAAGAGCTAAAGCTGTGTTCACATCCTGGGTTGCCAGATTTATGATTTTCCAGCACATTATTCTTGGGTTCACATACTTTCTTTCAAAGTAAATGGGTTTTGAACAGATTTGATTCATTCTGATTCAGTCACGTCCAAAAAAAAAGTTTTATTTCAAATGTGTAATAAAATCACAGTCTACTGCAGGGGAAACTAAAACTTTTAATAAAAGAACGTGAACTACTTGCCTGCTGTGATTGCACACAGATGTGACCTCCACATTTAACCCGTCCCTGCAGTGAAACACACACACCAGTGAACACTAGGGGGCAGTGAACACACTTGCCCAAATCCGCAGGGCCTGGGGAGCAGTTGGGGTAGTTAGGTGCCCTGCTCACAGGCACCTCAGTCATGTCTTGCCCTGTGCCGGGGATCAAACCTGGAACCTTCTGGCCACGAGACCGGTTCCCAAACCACTAGGCCATACATGTCTAATGTATATTTTTATAATGTACATATTTTATATTTAATATATATAAAATATATATAACACAGACTCCTCAGTAGTGATATTTTATTAATATAACCCAGGTATGTATAAAAATAAGCTAAGTTTTATTATTTTATTTTTAATACTCGTATAAATATATAAGATAAGCTAAACAGAGTTAATATAAATTAATAAAATGTAAAAAAAAAAAACCAAACAAACAAACAAAAAAAAACATGTAACATAAAAGACATGTAAATAAGTGTACAGAAATATTATAGATATTTATTGGTGCCCAATGTAATGGATAGCAATAAAAAATAAAAAAAACCACAAAATAAACACAGATGACATGACTAGTTCATGTGTAGCACACTACAACTAAACAAAATCAATAATTATAAGATTACAAATCAAACCAAATATATAATATAGATTATTTAATATATAATATAGATGAGTTAACCTCAAACTAGATTAGTATATAATTTTATATAATCCAACCAGATTTGTTTTATTTATAGGAAGCCTGTAGATCAAGAAAGCTAATCTGTTTATATGTTTATAAAAGTATTTAACATAAATCCTTCATGATTATTTTAATATAATGATCTCATAATGAGAACAGTTAGAATAGGATAACGTCACCCTGAGATCATTTCTTGCGGTGTGGTTCGTGTTTGATTCTCAGTTTCTGAAGTGTTTGTTGAGCTCGTTGTTTAACCTGTGTGACCGAGACAGTGATGGAATGTGCTCATTTCCGTCTCAGCTTTGTTCTGCATGTATTTACATGGGTGGGGGGTAAGAGTGTCCACACACACACACACACACACACTTATCTGACTGACAGGCCAGTTATTAAAAAAGTTGTTAAACATTACACGAGGCACTCGGACGTGTGTCGAAATGATTGAAACAGAACTATGTTTTTATCTGTAGCAGATTGCATTATCTCAACACTAACAGCAGTCAGTCATGACCACTAATGTGTCCTAAACCCATAAAGACAGCCATCTTACAATAATATCTCCTCTTGTTCAGGGAAAAGTGAAATACATTCATTCCAAAATGGAGGAATTCATATCATCATGACATCCATGGAGCCTTTGAGAGAACAGAGGAGAAAGTCTCATGAGGAAACAGCCCAACCTAGAGGCCAAACAGGCACAGTGCAGGCAACACATGAGCAGACAAAGTGAAGGTTAACAGTTTTATTATAAATATTCAGTGTTGTTATGATAAAGAAATTGACTCTGGTTCCTTTAAATATGTCTGGTAAAAGAAAGGATTAAAAAAAAAAAAGAAAGAAAATATACAATTAAACAATTAAGGAGTTTTTCTATCAGACAGTCCACAGTATTGTGTACGAGTTTGGATTCTTTTGCTTGAGGTGACAACAATAAGACACAATCGTCAGGATGAGGTTGAAAGCAGCTAAACCCAGCAAGAATCAAGTCACCAAAATCAGCATCGGATCTGAAATAAAAATCAACAATCCACACTGATGACTGTGAGATTAAATATACTAATGGATTAATGCCACATGAATTAAACACGGCTGCTGAATTAAAGCACCAAAGTCTCATTTATTCCGCTCAATAAAATCCTGTAAACCAGTAATGATAAGACATAAAGAAATGCTGAAACACGGCGAATGGACAGCAACAAAAAGCAACAATGGCAGTTTAACTGTGTGGATTTTAGAACAATAGGTTAGTTATAATTAAAATAAACTTGTCCAGGGAATTGATCAGATCTGCAAAGTGTTCGCTTAAATCATGTTTCTTTATAGTCATAATTTTACTAAAATCCAATTAAAATTTCATACATCATATATCAAACTGGTCAGAAATACACCGGTTATAGGTCAAAGCTGTCCCAGTGTCTCCGTATCATCTGCTCTGTAAACATGTTCAGGAATTGCATTCGGGAAGACGACATGAACGTGAAGCCGTCGCTGACCAAGAACAACTCCTTATTCCTCTATATAACAATATACACACACTGAAGTGCCAGAAAAAACGGTGCAGACGAGCCCATGCAAAATAGATACGCTGGGGACGGCTCCATAATGGGGTATGGGTATGGGGTTTGTTTATATGACAATCCATGTGACCCCTGGGACACCTCCAGATATCTCTGACAGGTGAACACTGTGTGATGAGTTACACCAGTTCATGTCCTGTATTCATTCTGACAGGTTTGTCCTCTTTTAACAGGACAGTGGACCACCACACACGTCTACAGACACCAGATTATGGTTAGAGGAACACTCATCTGAAGTTGGGGTTTAGTCATTTGCACCCAAATCACCAGATCTCGACGTTATCGAACACGTCTGGGACGTCATGTGACACACTGTGGAACACACAAATCCTTCACCACGGAAAACAACAGAACTGTGAAGCGTTCTGGAGGAGGTCTGGGGGTGGTGGCTTATGGAATATTTCCATAAGCTGGTGGAACTTTTCTGGCACGTTAGTGTATATAATAATAATAATAATAATAATAATAGTATTAAAAAAAAAAAAAAAAAAAAAAGAAATCAATGCCCTTACTGTTGCTGGACCCTTAAAAACTAAAAACGACTAATTGCACAAGTTTAATATTAAACATCCACCAAACATAACACTCTGCAAATGCAGAACAAAGAATTTTTACAGCATTGTTAGCTCCAGGTTAACAAAGAAAAATGAAAATGTATTAAAAAATAGAGTGGATCATAAAAAGCAGGGACACGTCGAGAAATAAAACGAAGCTTAACAATAGAGAAAGCAATAAGGATAAAGATAAAATAGCATATTTGGCTGTAAAATGACAGAAAACAACAGACTACAGTAGCCGTCCAGCTCCTGTGGAACCGGGTTCTTAAGTTAAAACTCATACTTGTGACATTATCTTAAAATATATGACTCCTGTATGGTCATAATTACAGCACCGTACATACATGTAGAGAACAAAAATCAAAATGTTCCCCGAGTCATTTTCTGTATGACCTCCAGCGGCCGCTCGTAGCCGATACACCAGTTCTGCGAGAATAAAATACGTTTGAATAGGAAATAAAAATAAAAGTCCTCTGGCTGCATAAGAATTGGTCTTTTGTTAAGATTTATGGAGTACAGTAGTAGTGTTTGACACACTTTAATAGGAACACCTGAGCCAATGCTTATTAAAGCTGGTTATACAATCAGCCAATCGGGTAGCAGATACGGGTCGAGAGAGAACGAGAGAGAGAGCGCGAGCGAGAGTGAGAGTGAGAAAGGTTTGAGCTACAGAAGCTTAAATAACCACTCTGCAGTCGTGGTGAGAAAAAAAAGCATCTTGCTGGAGATGAGTTAGAAGAGCAGAAGACAATGTCAGGTTCTCATCCTGAGCCTTCAGTGAGACCGGACTTGCTCAGACAGCTGAACGTTTCTTTCCATGCCGATGTCTGAGCTGAAGATTTACCGAAGCTCTGCTGCAACACGACTGGCTGATTGGACAATTCTAAAATGAGCAGAAGAACGGCGTTACTAATAAAGTGTCCAGCGAGTGTATGTTGAGGGAGGAGTGAGGAACGTCAGGTTGTAAATGTTTGCATGGCTGTAGGACAACAGCTTTGTGACGGCTTGGTAAAACCTGGGAACTCTTTAATAGAGGGGACTTTATAGTCCCTCGTGTTGGGATCCTCGTACGGAGAACACTGGGACAGCTTCTCGCTTTTAGGACCAGATTCTGTGTTCTGATTAACTACAGTTCTCTCAGGGGTCTCGCCTAACTTTAGATCCACAGGATTCAGATCGTCCTCCTGCCATTTCAGAGCGGTGCCTGATGACGAGACGGCGCTCACGGGGAAAACGCAGTCTGTGGAGGGACTAAGGTCAGATTTGGGGGATAAATGGGAATCCTGAGATTCAGTAAAGACCAAGCTAGTCCTGTCCTGAAGAGCCCTGGCCCTGCGTGGACAACTCAGGTCAGCTGGTTCATCCTGGACCAACATCTGTCCTGGGGAACCTCCACCGTTCTGCTTTAGAGACAGCCGAAGGTCTACGGGTTCCATCTTCTGTCGCTTGGCCTCAGAGTCTCTCGGCCACTGGGAATCCACGTCGTCTGAAGACCTTTTAGTGGTGGGCTTTTTGCTCAGGTTAAGAGGAACAGCTTGGTCCTGAGAAACAGGCACAGCATGGCCATTGGTTTTACTCAGATCCTGAGCCAACGCTTCCGAGAGACGCTTGGTGAACGTGTTCATATGCGCCGCACCGAGGCGGCTGTGCATCAACTGGTGCAACTGAAGACTGCAATCGATGTCCAAGGGCAGGATCTTGAGCGGAGGCAGCTGGTGTCTGGCAGTCAGGCCCTCTTTCGGGCCTCCGGTCCAGGAAGGATGTACAGAATTACACCCAGAGCACTGATGGTGTAAATTCTCTGGGGTTTCTGGACTCCTGGCTTTGGTCTGGCTTGTGATCGAGGCGTCCTGAGTTCTCTCTGGACCACTGACACCATTAAGGCCCAAACGAGCTTTGAAGAAGTCCAGAGGACACATTCCTTTGGTCGGGCTAAACCCTTCCACAGAGCCTCCAATCTGGAGCTTGTGTTGTCCAGTCAAGCAAAGAGTTGAGGGTTCGGTCTCCTGCTTCGGGTCCATATCTTCCTGCTGGGGGGTGTGGGTGGTGGCTGCAGGTCCCGGAGAGGTCTTTAGTTCCTGGATGGCCGTGACTGGCTGGGCGACTTTACTCACTATCTGGCTCTCGCCTGAGGTTTTAGTATGCGATGGGGGTCTACCAACTTTGCCCCGGGCCAAAATTTTAACATTCCTTTTCCCAGGGGGTCGCCCTCTTTTTCGAACTCCGGCGCCATCTGGTGGTGCTGCCTAACAAAACATTATACAAAAATACATTAAAATAAGTTCAATATTATTTCCTACATTTCATAATATTGTACGAAGAAATTTGCATCCATGTTACAGTTTAGAAACTTTATCACGGCTGTTCACTACAGTTATCGGTATGGCTGAATCAATCTCATTTTCTACCCTATTATTTAATGTTGTTGGTTTTTACTGTGCAGGGATGCGATTCCCCACATTCTCCACTCTGTCTCCTATAGAATACCTGATTATATCTTGACACTTTTAGCTGTAATCTAAAAGCAAGGAACCTCTCAGTGTTTCATCACAGGCTGGATAAACTGGTTGTGGGTGTATAGCACTTTGTTAAAGGTATGAGAACCAAAGTTGACAACAAAGACGGTGTCGTGACAGAATAATCATAGTTAATGTGTTCATTAAGGTAATTTCGGTGAAGGTGTTTGTGATGTGTCCTTTGCCTGAAGTGCTATATATAAACCTGAGTCCTTTTTTCCTGCCGTTGTTGGAACAAAAGTTGCTGCGGGGTCACGGAGTGTTCAGGATAAATACATTTTTTCTTAATCATGTAATGGTTGGCAAAGAGACTAGTCAAAAACATGCTACTGCAGAGCGAGACATGCCGCTAGGGTCAGTCGAGACCTACTGTAAATGATTTCCCCTAAAAAAAAAAAACCATACAATCTTTTTTTGGCCTTTTTCTTGATTTTCTCCCCAAATTGGCCCTGTCCAATTCTCAGACGTCTCTTGGACATATCTCGGACATCTCTCTCCCATCATGCGACAGCCACCAACAAGACTAGGCTATCAGTGATTCCATTGTGCCACTGCTTCTGTTCGAGCCGCTTGCTCAGGCAACGTCAGGGGCTGTGCAACACACACAGAGGACAGCGCTTCCGCCCACTTCTGTATGTGTCAGCTCACAGACACCAATGATTGTCTAGCATTGCTATAATTGACAGGGGACATAGTTGACAAGAAGCCACCCATCCCTCCTGAAAAGCACAGCAAATTCCGCTCTCTGGACTCCTGGTTCAGTAAAAATATGGCTGTAACATCACCCGGGATTTAAAACTCGTTATATCTGGATGAACAGGATTTTCTGTCATGTCACTTGGGTCTTTAAACTTCGTCTAGACACGAATCATCAAAACTTTAGGTTTTAACAAAACTAATTATTCGTTCTTCTAGTTATTTAATTGCATCAGTTTCTATAACATCAAGTATAAAAAGCTCTGAAACGCTGCAGTGTGAAAATAAATGGTGCAAACGTTTATTATTGTGGTATATATTATATAACTATTAACATGATAACACCTACAATTATCTGATTAATCCCAAACAAATCTCCAAACCTAACAAAATTTCCAACATGACAAAACCTGTACTTATATTTCATATTGTTTCCGCCTCCTCTGTATGACGCAGGTCATCTTCAGAACCCAGACGATTCCTACAAAACTAACCGGAGCTAATCCTGCTGGGGTGATTATACTCCTGAACGCTGCTGTTAGAGAAACGACGTACCTGACTCGTGACCCCGTTCTTCCTCGGAGCGCTCTGGACTCTCCCACGCGCTGGCTTTTTGACAGACGCAGACGAAGCTGCTACAGCCTTGGGTTTGTTTAGCTGCTGGTTTCCTCCCTTGATGTGCTGCTCGTACGGTAAGATCAACCTGAGATCCGAGAAACAAATCAGCAAGTGGAAGGCATCTGTGTGACACGATCATTACTGCAGTCATGTAGACGTGATGCTGTGACGGGACTCACTTTTCATAGTGTCTTCTGGTGCAGGTGGCGGCACTGGTGCTGCCTGGGCTTCCTCCGAGCTCGTTGTAAACCGCTTTCCACAAGCGCCGAGACGTCACCTGTAGGCACGACACAAGGGTTTAACTTCACTTCGGTTTTCATAAGAGTACAGTGAACATTGCTAAGACCTCACAGTGAAAATAAAGGTGAGAAACTCTTCAGCTGAACCCTAATTTGGTTTCTTAATGCACAGATTTCCATAATCAAATGTATTTCCTCTGCCATTAGCCAGCGCTCTGCTAACATATAGCAGCTACCAAAAAGCATGAAGGCTAACGTACATACTCCGACGCTCGTGAAGCCTGCCAACCTCATCTTTCCAAACTCAGACAAAAAAAACGCTGTCTACCCTCTTCTACATGTTTCACAGGTAGACCTGTAGGTACCCTTGTTGATTAGTTACTGTGTCTTTTTTTTTTGGACAGTGACCCTATTTTAAGGTCCCGGGACTGGTGTAAACGGATCAGCCATTTAAAAAGCAATAAAATATATTATTAATAATAATAATAATAATAATAATAATAATAATCAATAGAAATGAAGGCTGACAGTAACAATAATAATAAACTGTGTAATATTCTATAAATAAATGTGATTGAACATAATAAAAAAATCTCTATAAGATCATTAGAAATCATTTAATAATCATATTTTGTTCTGAATAAAAGCACATCGAGACATACGGCACTGAAACTAAAGTACTGAAAATTTTTGATTGGATGTGTGTATATAATATTTATAAAATAATAATAATTATAAAAAAAAACAACTTACTGCTTCATATCCACCCAACTTGTTGACAACTGAGTACAACAGGAAGAGATCGACTGCGGATAAAAAATAACGAGTGTTACAGATGTAATAAATTATGCAGAAGAAATTGAGAAAAAAAAAATGAAATAAATAAAATTAAATCAATCAATAAATAAATGAACAGAAATTGGACGCTAAATAAATACAAAATAAAATAAACATGACAGAACTTCTCAGATCATCCACTCGTCTACTCACTCTTTTTGAAGCCCAGGTTCGGAACCTTGCAGATCGGAGATCCTTTCCTCTCCATGAATAGATACAGCTGATCCAGGAAGATCTTCTCCTCGGGATGAGGAAGCCAGTTTCCTTCAATCGTCTCCACGTTGGTCATGACGTGATTTTCCTGCACCGTCATACGTTACAGTCCGTTTACTCATGCCTACAGCTTCATATCAGAACTGACTGTCTGTACCTTAAATGTATAGTCACATGTTTACATATGTAAATATTTCTACATGAACACATGCCTTGCTTCTCTCTCCCCATGACTCCATGGTGTGGTTGAGGCCTTGCTGATCACATCCGTCTCCATCTCTGCCGCGCCGTTTCCGCGGTCGTCCTTTCAGGCTCACGGAGAGGCATCCTGAGACAGAGACGTGAACCAGGCGGCCATTTTGAAAATTTATTCGTAGCCCACTGTGTGTGTGTGTGTGTGTGTGGCCGAGATACCGGAAAACATTTATTAAACGCTTTAAGCCTTTATCCTCCTGGAGCTCCAGCGTAAAGCTGATTGACCTTGGAGTGTTTTATTCCTCTTGTACAACAGCAACCTTTCAATGACTACGATTTCTAATTTATTAATGAACAACCCTGCATTATTTTTATCCATTCATAATCACATCTAATCTTATGAAACGTCTGTGAAACTAAACCTTATATTAGTACTAATGTATTAATATACTAAAGTGCAAAAAAAAACAAACGTACAGACGAGCATATGCAAAATACACAAGACTGGTGGTGGCTTGTTTAACTGGTATTCCCCTGGACCCCTGGTACACCTCCAGGCATCTCTGACAGGTGAACACTATGTGTGATGAGTTCCACCAGTTCATGTCCTGTATTTATTCTGACAGGTTTGTCCTCTTCTA
>JAOVVF010000019.1:20400347-20410955 GCA_028565595.1 Duopalatinus emarginatus
CTTAGAAATCCTAATACACCACAATGTGTGTGCTGCCTTTAGTCTTTATATGGTAATGATGCTCAGATAATTATGCCTATGATTGGGTGGGCAGCACATTTGCATGTAGCGACGCCTACAAAACACCATAAAAGGAAAAAAGGAAGTCGGTAGAAAGACAAGGTTTCCTATTAGCAGTACATTTAGCAGTAGGTTTCACTCACTGGAAGACCCCATTCAGCTTTGTGTAGTAGCTGTCGTTGGGCCTCTTTCAGGCTCTTCTCATAAACCTCCAGCTGGGTGAGAATGACTTGCGTGTAATCATCCGGGCTTTGCCCCTTGGGGCAGAACGGAACGCCCCAGTAGTATGACACAAGACCTTCCGCCTTTCCTTCCACTGCCGGCATGAGTCCAGGGTCAGCAGACTTTGTGGATACTTTTGTCCGTCCAGACTCTGCTTGGGAAGAAGTCCGGATTGAGTCTTGCGTGGTGACGGCCGTCGGCGGGGAGCAGCAGGGTTGCGTTGGTGAGAGCTTTGGCTGGTTAGTATGTAAAGAGCGCTCCTGAGGGAAGACTGGACTTGGAGGAATAATCTGTCAAAATTAAACACGCCATATACATAAACACAGCTTTTGTCTTTAAGCAGAATATTTTTAAATCTGTGTAACAATGTAGTAAATACCTTCTCATTTTCTTCATCCTCATCCTCGTCGTCGTCATCAGACAAATGAAGGACCATGTGACTCTTGAACTCATCGAAAGATTTGCCTTCTGCATGTGAAGACACGTCCGTGTTTGGTCCACTGTCTGCACCAAAACAGAAAAACAAGCAGATTTAAATGACTTACTGACCAGATACCTGGCTTTGATTGTTTGATTATATTGATTGTATGGAACCATCGCACAGGAAGCCCAATACCTTTGCAGGCCCTGTCGGCAGGAACCAGTCACTCTGTGTGGTGCGTAAGTGCTGCAGGACACTGCTCAGTTTTGCAGCCACGGTGAAAAAACACCACACACACACACACACACACACACACACACACACACACACACACACACACATACAGTGAAAGACAACAGAGAACCTTCTACCTGACACAGTGCTCAAGCCAGTTGCCAGAGAAGATTTATCCTTTGCCTGTGGCGGCTTGACAGCTTCCTGTGATTAAAAGTGAAATATTTAGAAGTGAGAAAACTGCAAAGGAGATAAACTGGACAAAAATAAACCACTTGATGTAAACATGAACACGCTCTCGTTTCTAGAAATACAACAGTAAAGTAAAGAAAATAATTAAAAAAACTGGACATGCTGTCAGACAGGGAGGGGTGGCATAATCTCTCCCCCTGTACATAGCGACACTAGGCAACACAGATGTGGGATAAACGCCTTCCTCCGAGTGTGTTACATAGTCACATGACAGCTTAAAAAGATGTGGTTTCTGGCTTTACATGACTCAGGGGAAGCATGCGAAAGCCTTCACACTTCGTGGCGGTAGCAGTCACATGATAAGGGCAAAAACGTCTTGTGCTTAGGAATTGGACAGGTCTTAATTGGGGAGAAAATAAATAAATAAATATTACAAATAAATTGTAAATAGTATGTTTTTAAATTAATGTGGTACAAAATGACCCTGTGGTGTACTACAGGATTAGTACACCATTACCATGGGTAATAATCAACCTCAGAATAACAATAGTAAGTCAGCCATGTCTAGTGCCACATACCATTACCCTCAGGTTGATTATTTTCCAATTACAGCATGTTTTATTCTGTATGTGTATACTAATATACTGTTTATACATCTGATTTAAATAATTCGCCAAATAATTTTAATAAATACAGACCAAAGAGGTCGCCGAAGACCACGCCCCCTTTACATTACTACAGGAGGTAGTGGAACAGTTGGAGAGTGAAGTTCTTGGAGTGCACCTAACATGGTCTCCTAACACCTCATACCCAAGGGCATGACAGACAATATTTACTGAGTAAATGAAACGGTTTCAACTGCCTGACTATTGGAGAACTATTGGAGAACGTCTACGACATCAGGCAGAGAATCCTCTCTGTGTGGTTCTCCATCAGCAGCCTCAGAGAAGAAGGTCCTCTTCAATCTGGTCAGTGTCTATGTTAGTCCAGATTGAGGAAGCTTGGCTGTATTAGCAGAGATGCAATACACCATGAGCACTGTCTGTTCGACTTGTGTTAAGTTATGACACCATGTGTTAAGTAGGACAGGGCTATTTACATTTAGACACACACACACACACACACACAGAAACCTCTTCTTCACACCTCATACTCGCATAGACTCTCATGAATTAAGTCATCTGTACAAACCTGTTTAACACCTTCAGGCACTGAGACATGTGATGATGGCTGAGCTTTCCTGCTGTGTGGAACAGGTCTTTTATGGCTTGAAGCTTCTTGAAATGTGTCTTCAGGTTTGCATATAATGTCTGTAAAGCTGCTGTGGGAATCATTGGCGGTGTCCCGTGTTAACTTAGTGCATCTTTTAGAGTCAGTTTTAGGAAAAACAGGGCTTTTGGGATTGGACTGAAGTGGGCTGTTTTGGGATCGGTTAGGACTGAGAGAGCTGCTGTTTGTACAGGAGATGTTCGCTGATGATTTGGTCTTCAGGACTTTCCGGCTCAGTCGTATGCTGCAGTTACGAAGATAGACGGGTGACCTGTCAAGCTGAGAGTCGCTCTGTAAAGCCTCGTCCTCGGACGACTGTGCACTAAACTCCTGTTTAGCCAGACGTGAAGAGTGGGATTCCTGTTAAATAAGACAAAGCAGACCTGGTTATTTAAGTCCACATACAGAACTAAATTAGTCAAATCACTATTAAACCGTACATTAGTCAGGCACAGCGTAGCCGTATATATAAATGAAATGGACATTGGTTCACTAACTTGAGAAGCTGCAGAAGGCACGGAGGGAAGGGTCGGACTTGGAGGTGAAGGCTGTGACAGATCAGGCATCGGTGGTAGCGCCCCCACCTCATCAGAACCTTTGAAAGAACTTGTTTGTGCGACCGGAACGTCGCTGTCGCTTCCACTGCCCTTCCGTTCCTCACCAGGAAAGGAGAGTTTACACCGAGCACGTGTTGTCACAGTGTCCTGGTTTGGGGAAGGCTTGGCTGCAGACCTGGCTCGCTTGGGGCTCATTTCCGAAGGTTGCCCACAGCTGACCTTGAGGATAAGAACAAAGTCATATTAAGCAAATGAAGTGATTGACCTACTGTGCTTGAACGCAGAGGAATTTAACCTCTGCATTTAAGAACACAGAAATCCTGCACCTCGGAATACAACAGAATTGTGGAGCGTTCTGCAGGAAGTCTGGTGTTCATTACCTACAGAATATTTCTGCAAGCTTGTGGAGTCCATGTCCTGCACGGGACCTACCAAGTATTAGACTGGTGTACCATCAGCATTGAATAGCATCCCAGATGCGCTCCATAACATTGAGATCTGGTAACTTAGGTGGGAAGGGCAAAACGACAAACTCACACGCATGTTCTGTTATTATTATGCTAACCATAATTTTTTTGATAACATTTTTTTGTTATTATTATGCTAACCGTTATTATTATGCTAACCATAATTTGGTGTCTCTAGGGGTGTGTGGTGGCGCATTGTCTTGTTGGAAGAGGACAAAATTGCCAGAATGAATACAGGACATGAACGGGTGCAAATCACTCAGGGAGGAGACACACACAGTGTTCACCTGTCAGAGACATTTGTAGATGTACCAGGGGTCCCATGGAATGGCAGCTAAACAAACAACATACCATTATAGAAATCTGAATCTGCGTCCCTCTAAAACTACTGGATTCTTTCCCCAGGTGTCGACTCTGATTGATGAAAAGTCAGCAGACTTAAGCCAACCAGGACAGACAGAGCATTAGAGCTAAAACAGGGGTATAAATCGTGTAACGCAGGGCTGGGTTAATTCATTTCTACAGGGGGCCACATGAAAAATCTGAACTGTGTTGGAGGGCCGAACTAACGTTAACTTGAACTTTATTTTGCTCAATATTAATTTTCTCCCATTGTAAAAAGCAGTAAATATTTGAATTGTGGTGTATGTCTAGCTAGCCTCATCTGTCGCTGCACAGACAGACGCAAGATACATGCGACCGAATGTAAACGATAAAAAAGCCAGGTTTTTCTAAATAAAAGCAACACAGTGGTATTGCAACAAAATAAAAGCGGTGTTGCAGTATGTCAGTCATAAATAACAAATGAACGAGTGTTTATGATATAAATACTCATACATTTGATATTAATATAAAGAAAGAAAGTGAACTATTTGCCTACTGTGTTTACACACAGAGGAATGCGACCTCCGCATTTAACCCATCCGTGCAGTGAAACACACACACACCAGTGAACACTAGGGGGCAGTGTACATAATTGCCCGGAGCAAGGGGGCAGCCTCCAACCATGGTGCCCGAGAAGCAGTTAGGGGGAGTTAGGTGCCTTGCTAAGTCACCTAAGTCGTGTCTTGCCTTCTGGTCACGAAACCGGTTCCCTAACCACTAGGCCATTGCTGCTCCACATGACTGACATACCGCGGGCCGAACAGGGATGCCCTAAGGTCTGTTTGTGGCCCGTGGGCCGTAAGATGCCCAGGTACGGTGTAACGTAACGTGACAAACTTACCTGAAGACTTTCAGCAATGGCTTTCCTCATGTCATCATCCTCCACCTGTTCCCTCTGGCTTGCACTGTTCGCCTCTTGTTTACTGAGCCTCAAAGCCAGATCCAACATCTCCTCCTCAGTCATGTCTAATGACACAGACAGGGTCAGTTAGATATATAACACTTTTAAAGGAGCAGGATGTGTTTTATATGTCCAGATGTGTAGTGACCTTGCACATGTGATCTCTTTTGTCTCTCTAGGCGTCGTGCTGATCTTGGACTCAGTTTCATGGGACAGTCTTGTCCCTGGGGGTGGACAGGGTTAGAAACAAGAAGACAAGGCTGTCAGGACCTGGTACACAAACTTCTGTGGGAAATAAAGACGCAACACACACCTCTTGATCAGTCTCGGAGTCGGAGATGATCTGAGTGTTGTCCTCGTCCTCTTCCTCCTCCTCCTCCTCGTCGTCGTCTTTATCATTACGAACTTTTCTCTGTCTCTCATTCTGACCCGCGGTTCGTTTCCTCCGAGGCATCACTCCAAACCGTGTGAGGAACTCTTTCATTCACACTTCGAGCTAGCAAGAACCGAGCCTGCTAGTCATCTCGAATGCTAATCTGACAGAGCTAGTTAGATAAACATTAGCTTAGCAACCATAGCTAAATACGCGCCTCGTCAAACTTTTAAAATGTGACTAAAATTACGTTTCTAAATTAATATTAACTACCTACCGTAGCTAAATACCTCCTTTCTTTATGTATTTCTTCTTTTCTTTCTCTCAGGTAACTCTGATATCAAGCCCTGCACCTCTGGGCCCAAACACTGGCTTTCTGAATACTTCTCTACTAAGTAGTATGTGAAAAAGCAGGACGCCTGGTTACTCACGTACTGTTTCTTCTCATACTACCCAGTACGGAAGAGCGCGTCCGCCATTTTCTAGTCACGTGACACGCGATACTAAGAGGGAAATCAAAGCGCGCGCGTTTTTTCCCCTGTTAAATCCTGAAATATGGAAATGCAACACGATATAAAGTATGCGTTTTTAATTTGTTACAAAATACAATAACACGTGTAAAGTAGTACGATATTTATATGTCTTCTTGGCTTCACGTACTTTTCCTGCGCAGATCTGGCAACCCAGAATCACTTAGGTAAAGTAAAGTGAAGTGAAGTGAAGAGTACTGTAGTGATTCATTGGCCACTGTGCTTGCACACAAAGGAATGTGACCCAAAACAAAAAACTAGTGAACACACACTCTCACCAGAGCAGTGGGCAGCCCTGTCCATGGCGCCCCGGGGCAGTTGGGGGGGGGGGGGGGGGTTAGTTGCCTTGCTCAAGGGCACTTCAGTCATGTCTTGTCAGTGCAGGAATCGAACCAGGAACCTTCCTTAACCACAAGCCTAGTATCGTCCCTGGGTGGGCTAGAACCACACACACACACAATGTGGCCAAAAGTATTCGGACCCCTACACGGGCTTCTACAACATTTCATTCTACAGCTTTAATAAACTAACTTGTGAAAGTGAACTCTTGCCCTGGAATGTGACCTCTGCATTTAACCCATCTGTGCAGTGAAACTTAGTGAACACTTAGGGGCCTGGAGCGGTGGGCATCCCCAAATCAAGTGCCCTGCTCAAGGGCACTTTAGTCGTGTCTTGTCCGTTGCAGGGATCGAACCCGGTACCTTCTGGTCATAAGTGCCCTTAAGCAAGGCACCTGAACCCCTAACTCCTGGGCTCCATGGGCTCTATGGATGGGTTTGTCCACCACTCTGCTTTGTTGTGCTTTCCGATGTTCACTACCCCCTAAAGTGTGCACAAGTGGGTTAGATGCAGAGGTCAAATTCCTGTGTGCAAGCACAGTGGACAATGATTATTTATTTTCTTTATTTAAAGAATGAGAGCATTTTTTTTTTCAGAACAAATCATAGAAAAGTGCTGTATAATAGCAGTTGTTAAAGTAATCAAAATTATAATGTTTATTTATTTAATAATTAAATACATATAAATGCCAAAGTTTGGCATGCATACAACGAATGAGATCCAGCTGTTGCGCTTGCGACCCTAACGCGCATGCGCAGGAGTAAGGCCGGCGCGCTGCTTATGACGACGAACCAATCACAGCCCAGGAGGTAGGACCAGACGGAATACGGGTGCGGAAAAACAACGTTCACTGCACCGGCTTTATTAAACATGGCGACCCGAGGACCGAATGGAAATTTTCCTTATTTACCTTCAGGGGCAGCGGAGGGTAAATAACCTTATATGATGTTATATTCAGTATCAGATATCCCCTCGGTTGATGTATTCCGTGTACAATAATGGGCATGCGGTTGTGAAATGTAGCTGAGGGTAAATGCAGAGCATAAAACCGAGCTAGCCTGTTAGCCCCTGAGGTAATCAGTTAGCATTCGGCTAGTTCTGGAGCGACACCACAAGGTCGCTGGATGGTTCAGGAAAGGGCATGATGCTTATTCGAGTTATGTGTCATGTCTCCTACTTAAACATGACCATTAGACGTTTGTGAGACAGAAATATCGACTTGTCCTTGTTGAAAAAATGCAAATATGTCATTCAGAATGCTATAGAGTCGAATGAACCGATCTCAACGAGTCACTTGTTCTGTTCCAGTGAACCGACTGATCCAGGAAAATGGCGACCTGTTTTCTGAGTCGCAGTGTCGAGTGTGCAACGCGGTCCTCATCTCCGAGTCGCAAAAACTCGCACATTACCAGGTAACCTGCTTCATACCTCCATCTGAATCGAATTCGTTCGCGAGTCGATTCAAGGAGTCGATTCCTAAAACCGATTCACTTTGTATTTTCAGAGTAAGAAGCACGCGAGTAAAGTACGGCGCTATATGGCGACCCACGAGGACGAGCCTTTCGCCAAGAGATTCAAACCATCATCACAGGATGCTGAAGTAAGAGAGCGAGATGTTTCCTTCTGTACCCCTCCTGCGTGTTCGGGTGGGCAGGTAATATTCTGCCCCTACTTGGGGCAGTTACGGGGGTGAGCAGAAATGATCCGTGCACTGACTGTAGAATCTCCTTTGCTTTTCAGTGCACTTTGTGTGTCTGTCAACAAGCATTTGCATTTCTTCATTAAGAGAGCAAGTGAAGGTGAACTACTACTGACCTTTTGACCCCTGACCTCTGCACTGGGAGCATTTGTGGGCTTGTGGTTAGGGAACTGATCTTGTGACTGGAAGGTCCCAGGTTCGATCTCTGCAACACACAAGACACAACTAAAGTGTCCTTGAGCAAGGCGCCCACTACAAGGCGGATTCCTTAACCACAAGCCTACTGAGCTGCGAGCTACTAATGCACCTCTGTCTTCACCTCTTCATCAGTGAATCTTCGTCCTCTTGGGGATTTTTTCAGGGGACCAAACAGGTCATAGTCTAATGGGGCAAAATCAGGGCTATAGTGAGGATGTTTTGGGGAGTGTTGACAGTTTGGACAGTGGTGTGGGTATGTAACAATACAACTCAATTGGATAGCAGTCTTCTGTGTGGGTGTTGTTTGAATTATAGTCTTCTAACGAGCACCGTTGATTGTTGAACCTTTTTCACTGCACGCTGCTCTTCTTTCATGCAAGTCACAAGCAAGGCAGGTTCTCGCACTGCAGTCACAAACGAACTGACGCAACACGTTCGAACCTGCACGACAGTGACTGGGAAGACGGCGAAAGACCAACAGAACAAATGTTCTGAACTGAAGCGCGAATAATTTTTGACTCACCCCTGTGCAATGCAGTTCCAGTTTGCTAAGAATAGTGCAACCGAGCCCAGAAAGGACCGTGGATTCCGACTTGTGTGATCGTGTGAAAGTTAAATGATGTCACCAGATTTGTCATACCGTGTCTTGTTTCTTGCAGAGTGGCGAGGTCTTGCAGACCGAAGGGGACAAGTACAAATCCTGCAACGTGTGCAACATGAGCTTCTCCTCTGCCGTGGTGGCTCAGTCTCACTACCAAGGCAAAGTGCATGCCAAGAACATCCGATTAAAAAGCTTCGGCGTACAGGCACCTGGTACGTTTGTGACCGAGTTTGTTAGAAGACTCATCAGGACAATGTTCTGGTGATAAAGTGTATGTATCATAACCTCGTGTGCATTCCTGGTTTCAGCCCCAGCCGTACCGCAGCCCGCTGTTCAAGTCAAGAAGTTGGATGTCCAGGCCGGAGATGGACAAGGCCCTGCTATTCAAGACCCCAACCGCTTTTGCAACATCTGTCAGGCTTCCTTTAACAACCCAGTGATGGCTCAGCAACACTACAGTGGCAAGAAGCACAAAAAACATCTGACTAAGCAGAAACTGATGGAGACCTACGGGCCTTCCGCTACACCGGGTGAGAATGAAGCATGTGCAAGTAAAAGTGTGACATAGAGTGTACCTTGTCATGCGACACATTCTGACATGTCTTTCTCTTTCTCTAGCCTCTACAGTAAAAGGCTACCCGTGTACCATGTGCAACATCGAGCTCAATTCAGTGGAACAGTACCAGGCTCATATCAGCGGCGCCAAACACAAGAACCAGTACGTATACCATGATGGCTAACCCAAATCTCATTCTTACACAGACACACAAAATGAAGTGCTAGAAAAATAAACAAGTCTAATATTTAGTAGGTCCCTCACAGGGCATGGACTCCACACAAGCTTGCTGATATATTATGTAGGCAATTAACACCAGACTTCCTGCAGAATGCTCCATAATTCCTGTGTGTTTGGTGTGTAGGATTTTTGTCCTCCACAGTGTGTTGCATGGCATCCCAGATGTGTTTAATAACGCTGAGATCTGGTGACTTCTAGTGTTCACCTGTCAGAGACATTTGTAGATGTTCCAGGGGTCCTATGAAATGCCAGAATATTATAGAACCCTATACTATTATGGAACCGGGTCTATGCATTTTGCATAAGCTTGACTGTACCAATTTTCTGGTGTGTGTAGATTTTTTTTTCGGTACATGTTGGATGTAAACCTCCCGAGAAAGGCTGGTGAATATATATACTGTAAAGGCATTTTCACATGAAGCTTATGTTTTAATAAGCTTACCTCCAAGTTGTTATTTATATTATTTCCATATAGTCATGTTACTGCAATCACTGAATCATACACAGGGTCCGAATCGATGTGCAGCTCCATTAAGGAAAAAAAACAAAACGAATGAAGCCTGTAAATCAGTTCAGACTGTAACGTAACACAAATTATTTTCCTCTTTTATTTCACAGCATTCGTCTCAAGGAAGGTGGCAACTCCACTGTCAGCCCCTGGGGAAAAAAACAGCCGGACTATGTGTATGGCTATAACCAGCAGCAGCAGCAGCAGCAGCAGCAAGCCCAGGAGGACTGGGGCAGTTTAAAGCAGGACTATGAGTCAGGAGGCCTGTAAGGCGTCACCGCCCTCGACGCGTCACACTTCGTGCTGCTTGTGTTCAGAGGAAGGCAACGTCTCCCTTCACTACGCCAGATTCCGCTCTAACACGGCTCGTTATTCTGTACGGTGTATCGTTCTCACTCAGAGGTAGATAAGGGAACACTTCTAACCTCCTTACGGTCCTTAATTTTTTTTTTATTTTTTATTTTTAAAACAATTATTTAAGTAAAAGCTATTGTAATACATTAGATAAATAGATAAATTACACAAGCGTGTAATGACTGAAAATATTTCTGGTGGGTCAACAGAGTTTTCTTCCTGTTCTTTCTCCACCTTGCTGGACTTTGGTCTTTTATGACTAGAGTCATAGCAAGCTAAATTTATTTAAAATATGTTGTGTAGTTTACATTCGCTCTTGAACTTTGTAGACATCTTTTTTTTTTTGTATATGACCCTATTTGATTTTTTTTTTTTGTTTGTTTGTTTTTTTTTTTAAAAGAGTAAAGTTAAGCTTGGCATCATGGTCTTTTTATTTCCATGTTCAATGTGAAGTCATTACTTGATTTGCCCAATAGAGGGCAGTAGATAGCTTTTTTTCATAT
>JAOVVF010000019.1:20415563-20442994 GCA_028565595.1 Duopalatinus emarginatus
TAGAAGAGGACAAACCCATCAGAATGAATACAGGACATGAACAGGTGGAACTCATCACACATAGTGTTCACCTGTCAAAGACGTCTGGAGATGTACCAGGGGTCCAATGGAATGGCAGATAGACAAACCCTGCACTATTATGGAGCCACCACCAGTTTATGTCTGCACCAGTTTTTCTGACACATTATATTATTGTATTCTATCATGTAGTAGTTACCTAGTAGTTTACTATTTGATCATTCAGAAACGTCTGGGACGGAGATGTCCAAAAGGTCAAAGGCTGAAATCCCATGTGAACGCAGACCAAATAGGAATCCCAGGTGGCGAGAACGGACCACATGGAGCGGTGTGAGGTTTTGCAGCTTTGCCATACAAATGCCTTTGGATATATGTCATTTTTTTTTAATCCGTTGCACCAGGAAGATCATCATACGTCTGTGTTAACTCATACATGTGTAGAAACACTACAGCAGATGCAAATGATTCCTGCCTTGGGTGGTACAAATAAATGTTTAACTTTGGGGATTTACAGGAAATCTGTTTCAGTCACTAAACTGTCTAAAAAAAAATTTGTTCTGAGCCTCATTAGATGTGCAAAGGCTAACAAAGGAAGCACACAGCTGTTTGTGTATGTTTTTTTCCCCCTCTGTGGCTGAGCTAGCCATGATTCAGTCTCCAAAAAGAGCGAATCTTCCTCCTGAGGTTTTGCGATATCTTTGAAATGTTTATCCTCTGAAAACAAACATGCCACAACCTGCACGTTCGGTTTCAACTCAAACATATTATGTTGAAAGCGTAACGTCCCCGAAGATTCCCTGTTGCCAAATGTTCGTGGCCCATTGTAGCAATGTTGTTTCATAACCCTGAAATCGGATGTTGGGTTGACGTAGTCCGACAAACACGGGATGAAATTTAGAGCTGGTGATAAGGGGAGGTCAATCGTGTGTTTGCCTGGTGGCTGAGGTTCACTTCACTGTGTGGATGAACTCTATAGGAACAGCCTGGAGCGGGTCTGGAGGACAGCGAGCAGGGAACAAACAAGTCGGGATGATTTTTAGCACTGTTTATTTTTCTTTTCATGAAATTGGGGAAAGTGGGATATTGTGTTAGCGCCTGTACCTTTGTATTGCTTTTATGGATAATTTAATAAAACAACGCACAAAACTGTCCAAATATTCCTCCTGAACCACTATTACCTCCTAATCGACACAATTTAGTGCTAAAATCATGTAAAAGTACCATTTCTCATCTCAGTACATGCTTGAGGGTTTAAACTCTTTATGTAGGCCAAAATATAGAAGTTTAAACTCTTAAATTTACACTCGAATTTATTAGCTAAGGCTAGCTAAGGCCAACTAAGACTAGCATGATCATAAGCTTATGACACAAACTAGCTAAATGCTAATAACTAGCAGTGACAAAGTATTTTGACCTTTCACACAGAAAAAACAACAACAACAACGAAAAAAACATGAACAGTCGAAATCATTTGCTTAGGTTAGCTGAGGCTAACTAAGGTTAGCATTATATAAACTGATGATACAGCCTAGTTGAATGATAACTGTTGATAAAAGCTGTAAGGATAAAGTATTAAGTACGGAAGAAAGATCCACACAGCAAAACAAAACATGAATGCTGGAAATCGTTAGCTAGGGCTAGCTAAGACTAGCATGATAACAACTGATGACACAAACTAGCCGAATGCTAAAAGCTGTGACAATAAAGTATTAAGTAGAAAAGAAAGATGCAAGAAGCAAAACAAAAATATGAGCGCCAGAAACAATTAGGACTAACTGAGGCTAACTAAGTTTAGCATGATGATACAAACTAGCTGAATGCTAATAGCTGACTGTGACAACATAAAACCCATGATAAACACCACGTGTTTGTAGCGACAATGATGTGCGTTTGTCCAAATTCCTGTCACAGCCTTTCAGATACGCCTCCTAAATTGACGTAAACGTGGTCGTCTACGATACTTTGATATGCTGTGGAATTTCAGCAATGCTTGCATGGTATTAAGAGGCCTAATTCATAGCATGAACATTCCCCACAGCATTACAGCACCCCCACCAGCCAGTAATGGTGACACATGGATTTGTGTTGTTGATGCAAATTTCTGACCCCTGCAGCAGAGGTTCATCGGACCAGGTGACATTTTAAGTGCTTACTGTAGCCTCAGTAGGAGGCTCAGCGGTGGAAGATGATGAAGATGATGTCTTCCTCTTTTGTAGCTCGTCCATGTCAAGATTTGACGCGTTGCACGTTTTTATTATTATTTGTGTTACTGTTGCCTTCTTGTCAACTTTTTAATGCAGAACTGATGCTCAGTGGGTGTTTTTTCGTACCCGAGATTGCTGTGTGTGAAAGTGGTTTCCATCTGGCACCAACAACCACGCTAAGGTCAAAGTCACATTGCTGTCACGTTGACCGTCTGCCTGAAACAACATGGCCGGGGTTCCTATTAAAGTGACCAGCAAGTATAAACACCTGCATGTGACTCTTAAATAGGGATTATCCCTCTCCGAGAGCTGAGCTGAGCTAAAAGTCTCATGCACTCCACTTCCTGAGGTCTGGGATGGCTGCAGGTGGCTCCGGGGTTCAGATTACTTTTCTCCCAGCAGATCAAAACGTTGTGCAATCTGAAAATTCCTGCAGATTACTCCTAATTCTTTTGACAGATGGACACGTCTAATCCGCAGCAGTCGGGGTAGAAGCAAGTGCCACAACCTGTGAACGAGCGGCTGGAACTGCCACCTGTCACGACCCCTGTCACATGATAAGACAGCACAGACCAGCAACGGGAGAAAACAGACATGAAGCCATTTGGCTGGACCCTTGATTCTGTCTATTCCATTTCTGATGGTGAAATGTGTTTCAGCGTGCGGTCTGAATCAGGAAATTGTGTTACAGTGGTGGAAAACATAACCAAACATAGCCACCATTATTAAAAGTATTATATTTATTATTGAGTTTTTATTGTTAATAGCCAGCCATGTCAAATAAACAGGGTTTTTAAAGGAAAATCCATAACAAGTAGAAATATAAAATAATACCCACATAAAATATTATTGTACATATTAAACAATTTAATGTTTGTGTGAGTGAAACTTTAAAGAGACCCTGATGATTTAAAAAACTAACTAACTAAGTAACTAAATAAAATAATAATACCGATAAATAATAAATAAACAATAACAATAATAATAATAATAATAATTATATAATTATATAATATAATAACAAATAAATAATATAATAAAAATGTTTTTTTAATGTAATTTGATGATATATAATAATATATATAATATTTTGTTATGTATGTATTATATAATAATATAATACAGTAAAAATCATAACTATAATAATTATTATTATTGTTATTATTATTTTTATTTTTATTTTCTAATGTACTTTTGTTTTTACAAATTGGAGCAATGATTATTGATTGATTAATTACCTCATTACAGTCGCACCTGTCAAGGGATGGGACATGTTAGGCAGAAAGTAAACAGTCGGTTCTCAAAGTTGATGAGCTGGAATGAGGAAAAATGGGCAACTGTGAGAATCTGAGGGACTGAGTGACAATGAGCAAATTGTGATCAGAGCATCTCCAAAACAGCAGGTCTTGAGAAGTGGTGTCACGGTGTACATTGGTTAGTACGAACCAAAAGGAAAGGGAGAATGGTAGAAAAGGACCATCGGTGAAGCAGTGACAGGTCATGGGTGCTCAAGTCTGACTGGTGTGTGTGGGGAGCGAAGTCTAGACTGCCTGGTCCAAAGGATCTGTGGCTGACGTCTTAGTGGCAGATACCACAGGACACCTTTATAGGTCTTGTGGAGTCCATGCCTGGAAGGGTCAGAAATGTTTTGGCAGCTGTTTAGGCAGGTGGTGTGAATGTTATGGCTGATTGATGTGTATATAAAGTCCTTTACATATTTGTCTTAGAAATAATGCAGAATCTTGAACACTGACTATTTCAAATATTGAGCTTTTTTTTTTTGTTTGGTCTCAGACTTTTCAGCCTGTTTTAAAGTAATAAAAACTCCTGGATGATCAAAAATACTACATTTCATTCTTGTTACTTCTTCTTCGTTCTTCTGATAAGGTGCCATTTTAAAATCTTTATAAGCACTAAACCTCCAGTGTCTTCCCCTCCCTCTGTCTGCCAACATATGGATATCATTTCTAGCATATAACTGTGTGAGGAAGTGGAGTTGGAGAGCTTCTGCAGAAATGCCCAGCCGGACCAGACAACAGGTGAACAGTTACGAGCCAGTCTACTGAGCAAAGTCTACTGGCAAATCTCAGTGATATTCTAACCTATTGCACTTTCCCAGAGAACGGCTCCCCCGTGGACACACATTATTGCATTACAGAGCCCTTTCCCTGCGCTTTGATCCGTTGAATGTGAAGCAGATCTGTGGCAATGGCCTGTACACGGAGAGCTAATGAAAGCAGGCTGACTAAAAGAGAGCTGTCCTGCAAGAGACCGGGACAATACCCTTCTTTCAGGGCGTTTAGCGGGATCTGGTAGATTCTTGTACTACAGCTAGGAGAAGTGGTTCTCCAGATTCAGCACCTCCACTTGGCAGAGAACAGGATAACATTTCTGAGACGCACTTGTTTGATCTTAAGGCTGGGATGAAGGTCTGACATGATCTCTATCGTATAATGTAATAGCATGTGTTCTTAGTAAAGAAGGGACTGAAGAAGTGATGTTAAGTCCAGGAAGTGTGCCCAGGGGATATGTCATGTGATGTGTGATGGTGTGTGTGTTAACATTTCTTGAATATCACAACCCACTATTATCACAGCTCAGTGAGATATTAGCCTGCCCCCCCCCTTTAATTAGTTTAATCTAAACCTCAGTATGTGGTCAATCAGGCAAAAAAAACTCAGCCTAAATATTATCAAACACAATGATTAAAAATGATGAGCCTGATATTAGAATAGAAAATCTATTTTACAGTGGGTAGCCATTGCTCAACATCAGTTCGATCCCTCGTACCAACAAGACATGACTGATGTGCCCTTAAGCACAGCACCTACACTGTTAAGACAAGAAGAACCTTGAGGAACTTTTGAAGGTTCCTCAGTTTGAAACTGTGGAGGAAACTCTTAAGATGCAATAAGGAACCTTTTCAATTTATATCTAAATAAAGACCCTCTAGGAGCTTTAATTCTAATGGGTTCTTTAAGAAACCAGATTTTACACTAAGGAATCCCAAAAGTTCTTCCAGGCACCTCTGTGAGCATTAAGGAACATTTGAGTTCCTGGAGGAGCCCCTAAGGTTCTTGGAGAAAGCTATGAGCTTCTTCAAGGAACTTCTCATTTTTACAGTTTAATCCCTCACCGGCTCCCTGGGCCCAATGATAGGGGTTGCACACCGCTCTGGGCAATCGTGTTCACTGCCCCCTAGTGTGTGTGTGTGTGTTTATTAGTGTGTGTTTTGCTACATGGATGGGTTAAATGCGGAGGTCAGATTTCACTGTGGATCAATCACTTTACTTTCAGATGGATTTCTATTACACTGAAGGACCCTGATGGATTTGAAGTCAGGTAGATGGTCAGGTTTTACACAATCTTGTGGAAATTACATAACTATTACATAAATGTAAAACCCTACATTACTGACAATATTATGTGTAATGGAGTATAATAAACAGAGCACAAAAAGTAAGGAAATTTGTGTTTGGTAGATTATTTCTTTGTTGTAACAATGATTCTTGGCATTACATCATACCTTTGGAAATCCTGTTAATTTCTCTGTTAAATGGTGCCACAATTGTAAGGAACCTGCATTTGTGGGATGAGCAGCAGAGCTGAGTATGTGGGTTGCGCCCATGAAAAGTGCCAAACAGTTTATTCTGCCATTGACACTTTTGGTGTCTGGTGAACTGGATTATTGACGTCTGAAGAAACAAGACATACTGGCAATTTATTAATTTACCAAACAGCAGCCTCAGTAGCGTGTGGAAGAATCAGACACAGCCACAACAGCCTGGCACCTCCTCCACATGCTGGTCACACACTGCTGTGGGATGGCATCCCATTCTTCAACCAGCATTTATCACAAGTCAACCAACGCCCAAGCTGATCCCAGAAGTGTTCAGTGGGGTTGGGGTCAGGACTGCTGGAGGCCATTCCATCATCTCCACTCCCAAATTCTGGAGGTAGTCTCTGATAAACCAGGCTCGGTTGGGGTGAGTGTTGTCATTTTGGGGGATAGAGTTCAGTCCCAGACTGCGGAGATTTGGGATTGCCACTGGTGGCTAAATTTCATCTCGATGTTCACAGGTGCAGGCACCTGATTGGCAGCACCCGGGGGGACCAGAAGCCCAAAACAAGGGTCAATAGCAACAGCTAATTTTTCATGGGTGCAACCCACATACTCAGCTCTGCTGCTTATCCCACAAATGCAGGTTCCTTACACACGTGGCACCATTAATGCCATGAAGCATTGTTACAACAAAGAAATAGTCCAGTAAACACAAATTCTCTTACTTTTAGTGCTATGTTTTATTTAAAACAGGACATTTAGATCTATAAATAACCAGGTTGTTCCCTTGGACATAAATTCTTATTATAAATTACACTAATCAGTATAACATGATTAGTGACTGGTCATTGACTGGTTAAAGGAGTAACACTGATTATCTTATTACAGTGACAGCAATCAATGGGTGGGATATATTAGACGCCAAGTGAACAGTCAATTCTCACAGTTGATGTGTTGGAAGCAGGAAAAATGGGCAAGTGTAAGGTTTCAAGAGATCAGAATCAGGATCAGACTTTATTGGTCAATCATGTTCATACATTCAAGGAATTTGACTTTGGTTATACAGATTTTAGGTGACAGAGACTAAATTGTGATGTCTAGAAGACTGAGTTGGATCATCTGCAGGTCTTATCAGGTGTTCTGAGTATGCAGACCTTCCAAAAGTGGTCCAAGGCAGGACAATGGCTAAACTGGTTACAGGGTCATGGGTGCCCATGACTAACTCATAAAGGCTAGGCCCCATCTGGATCCCACAGAAGATCCATAAAAGGTTCTCTTGCTAACATCTTGGTGCCAGATACTACAGAACACCTTCAAAAGCCTAGTGGAGTCAATGCCTCGATGGGTCAGAGCTGTTTTGGCAGCTGTTTGGGCATTAATGTTATGGGGTTTTTAATGTCATGGCTGATCTGTGTATATTATCAGCAATAACAAATGATATCTTAAGTGAAGTGTGTAAACCACTTATTGACCGTTGTGCTTGTACACACACTAGAGGTAGTGAGCACACTTGGCCCGAGCAGTGAACTATTTGCCTACCATGTTTGCACACAGAGGAATGTGACCTTGGCATTTAACACATCCGTGCAGTGAAACACTAGTGAACACTAGGGGGCAGTGAACACATTTGCCCGGAGTAGGAACAGCCCCAAACCACAGTGCCCAGGGAGTAGTTGTGAGAGTTAGGTGCCTTGGTCAAGGGCACCTCAATCGTGCCTTGCCCTGTGCAGGGTTTGAACCCAAGACTCTCCGGTTCCCTAACCACTAGGACACTAGGTTCACTAGGCTCGTTATGTATAATGATGTTGTATGATAATATTCAAGCTGTTTATTGGAGGGTTGTATTCCTGACATTACACATTAGGCTGTGCTGTTCCTGCTTTTGGAAATTATTTTCATGTACCTGGGGATTTGGTGTACAAAGTCGCTACTGAGGTGCAAAACATCTTTGTTACCACACATCTTGTACCTGAGCGATGCTTTTGTACTTGTCACTTGAAGGCGATCTTGGAGGGTTTAAGGAAGACAGTTCTATCACTGATCGTTGGTGCTTTAAATCAATGCCTTCTCCTGTTCAAACACACAAAAGCCATTGTGTCAGACCCTTTTTTGAGCCAGTTGGGCCTGAACGGTCCGTCAACGGTCTGCTCACAGCCACCCATCTGCCTCAAGACAGCTCCAACTCCAGCCTACAGCACTGCTCTTAAGACGATTATATCCTCTACCAGGGTCGATAGGAAGGGCAAGAGCAATTGGACGACACCAGAATGAGCAGGAAGGATGTCGGCATTTGCCCAGGCGACTGTTCACTGCTGTGACCAGCGGTCCTGTGACCAAGGAGTGACCAAGAATAAAAGAGACAAAGATAAAGAGAGAGCCGTAGAGGAAGTAAAGGAGCTCTTTTCAGTGATTCCCTTGGTTAACATAATCGCAAATTCAAATACAAGCCCCTGTGACTATTTGGCAGCGATTGTTGAGGTTTAAAGCAGCATCCAATTAGGTGTGGTTAAATAGAGACTTGGAAAACAGCGGAGTTGTGATTGTGTCAAGCCGAGATTTTATGCATTTGCATGGAAATCGGATCTGTTCAGACGTCTGTTTTTAATGGAACGTGTTCCTGGGGTGTTTGGCAGTAAAATCGACTGATTACAAGTAATTCAGGAGGAAATGCTGTCCACATTACTGGGGTGACATGCAGAGGATTGGTCTATTAAATAAGATCTTGCCAATAGATGGATAAGATCGGGAGGTATGAATGGCTCCACACGAATGACTGAATGAATGCGAGGGTGTTGCGTTTCAAACCGTCGGGATCGTTCTTTGAAATAGGGGAGTTAAAGGTTGGGGGGGGGGGGTTGGCTGGCAAGACGTAGCCCAAGGGGAGGTCAGCAGGGCAGGTTGGCACAGTATCAGTTAAGACCTATCAGTGAGCTTGGAGGGAAGTTGAGGAGCATATGGTGAGCGAGCTTTCCAGGCTAAACATGCCTTTGTGTTTGAGAACTATCCATGTCTATTTCCTGTCATGTGCTACGATAACGCTATGCAGGATCAGAAGGACAGAATGAGGATTTGGACGTATGGGACAGGCTACAAAGCCAAACATCTGATTGTGTCTACTGCTACTGCTACTACTGCTGCTAATGCAGTCGTTTCCTAAAGCACTCACTGTGCAGAGCTTTTTTGTGCCATAAGCCAGGAAATCCTGGATTGGTGTGCTGGCTTGGCTAACGGTCTATTGTCTAGCCGTGGCTTTAGTGGCTCCATTGAAGCTCTCTGTCCAGCTGTAAAATTGGGAGAGACGAAACCCCCGCTGAAAACAAGATGCTGCCCCACTGGGTTGGGTCCGGCCCAGCCAAAGATGCAGGCTATGCGAAAAGGAGGGGGGTTCGCGGGGGGGGTTGAGACATGCTGTGTTTGCCATGTTTGCTTCCTGTCACTTCCTTGACTGGATCCCAGCTTCCTGCCCTAAGCTATTGCGTTTCATGGTGCATTTCCTTGCTCTGGCTACAGACATTCTGCAGTGTTAAACACGGTCAGATTACCATAACAGTCGCTCCAGGAGCTGTGTTAGCGCTGGAGACATTTCCTCAGGAAGTGATTTGCCACATAGTCTTTACCTCCTACCAGCTAAGACAGGAGAAGAAGAAGTAAAGAGAAGAAAAAAAAACGCTAAGACATACTGGGACACATCTTTGGTTTTGGAATAGATTTGTCCATTCAAGAAAGCATGCAGAGAATCCGGTGTCCTCGGCCAGGTGGTTTCTTTTACTGCGGACCGTTTAAAATCATTTAAGAAGACCAGATTATGGCTGATATACGAGCAAAACAATCTGTTGCTTGTTTCTTCAAGTATGCGCGATCATGTTTGTCTGTATTGGTCCAAGGTAAATGGTGGGATTTCATAATAAAGGCCATGATACAGATCTCTTCACATTTTTGCTGCTAATTATCTAAAAAAAAAAATAATGGATCATAATCAAGAGATTTCTTCAACAATTGGTTTTCTTTATAAACCGATATGTTTTCAGTATGTCAAGTGAACAGATTTGAATGAAATGCGCCGTGGCGAATTTGTACACTACACTAAAGTACTGGTACACCAGTCTAATACTTGCTTGGTCCCCCCAAGGCATAAACTCCACAAGCTTGCGGAAATATTCTATAGACACCATAGAACACAGAACACCAGACTTCCTGCAGAACGCTCCACAATTCTGTTGTGTTTCCGAGGTGTAGGATTTCTGCATTCCGCAGAGCCTTGCGTGGAATCCCAGATGTGTTCGATAACGTCGAGATCTGGTGGCGTGAACTCCACAAGCTTGTGGAAATATTGTGTAAGCAGTGAACAAACACCGAACTTCCTGCAGAATGGTCCACATTTCTGAGGTAACTGAGGTGTGAATGAGTGTCAGGATGGTGAGTGTCAGGATGGCCTCAAGGGCTCCACCCTTCCATGTAATCTAGTATTCTAGTCTTCAAATGGAGGCGTGGGTTTGAATCCCAAACCCAAACCAGAAGGTCACGGGTTTACATTTACATTTACATTTACGGCATTTGGCAGACGCTCTTATCCAGAGCGACTTACAAGGTTTTGGTATTACAAGTAGGCCAACATAGTGTTAGGAGTCTCGCCCAAGGACCCTTATTGGTGTAGCACAGACTGGCTGCCCAGAGCGGGAATCGAACCCAGGTCTCTTATATGGGAGCCGATGATGTTACCGCTGTACCACACCAATCACTGTTACATGAACTGGTGTGACCCAACAGAAAGGAGACACACATAGTGTTCATCTGTCAGAGACGTCTGTAGATGTACCAGGGGTCCCTCTTTCCTTTGTTCATTTTGCGTCAACCTCACTTTGATGCCGTCTCCCACTGTGATCATCACAAACTAGGACTCCTCAGTCAAAATGGACGCTGTGGACTATCACCCTATGGGGTTAGCTGCGCCAGTGCTGAGACGCTCGGGGAAAAAAGGCACACCTTTATGTCCAGTTGTAGCGAGACAAAGGCTGCATTGAGTCTGTTGTGCTTGTCTCCGGGTCTTGACCTGCAGCCCCGAGCCTCGAAAACAACAGCTGTGTTGGAGGGGTACGGGAGGCTTGGGCCTGTGGCCACGGTCACACATGGGAGGCCTGCTGTTCCTCTGGACACAGCCGTCCACCAACAACAGAAGGTGACAGGCAGCAGCGTTTCTGAATTAACTGCAAGAATATTTATTAGCTTATTGTTGGGTTTGTAATACTTTTATAGAAAATGTCAGTGTGATTGATTGCCCGGCGTTTTACATTTCTGCACTGAATACATTAGGATTAATTAGTCAATTCTTTTTCGAGGCTTGTGTGTAAAATTATAGTTCTAGTATAATAATATTAATATTCATGTATTTATGGTAATTTAGAAAAAAAATCTAAATGTTGGGTGTCTTCTTCTTCTTGTTCTCTCCTTCCGTTTTTTTCTCTCTCTCTCTCTCTCTCTCACACGTGCAGAACCTCATTGCCACAGTCTAAGCTTAAAGATATTTTCAGCTGTCAGCGCTGGCAGTATAAGTGGGTCTTTGTTTTCCGAGTGCGGTGAAAGGACTGGTTTGAGCCTCGGCCGGCCTTTTCACCCCTCCCAACTCGTCAGTTCTGTGACGTGAGGTCACTACTATCCCTTACCTGAATTGAGGGCCTTTGTCAGGCTAAGCTACCTCAGTAGGAGCACAGAGGGAGGCCTGCAACAGGATCTGAAAGTTCCTCATATGGATTCTGCCAGGCTGTTTTCTCTGTCAACACAACACTTGAGAGAGTGAAGGGGCAAAGTAGCTGTGGTGATATAGGGAGGGCAAGTACAATTTAATCCTTCACAGCCTCCTACACAGAGGCGGCATAGTACCGTCATTCATTTCAGTAAAAGTGCTTAATCCCGGGAACACTGGGGCAAAACACCGGCTTGGAATACACCCTGGATGGGCTGCCATGTCAGACTTATTCACTCCTAGGAGCAATTTATGGTAGCCAATCAATAATAGCATGGTTGTAGAGATAGAAGGAAACCAGATAATGTGGGGGAAACCCATGGACAAGAACATGAACAAGGATATAACCGAGCACAAGTGAACCTGGAAACCTGGACTGACCAACAGTGCATGGGACAAACATGGGATTTTCATGGCAGCTTCATGGACCACTTATACCTATCAGCCATAACATTAAAACCACACAACCACTGACTGGTGACGTGAATATGCCATGTATATTTTAATACACACCAAAAGTGATCCATGGAAGGACAGCCGGTGAATCAGTGACAGTGTCATGAGCACCCAAGACTCATTAATGAAGGTTAGATGGTCTGGTCTGATCCCAGAGAAGATCCACTGTGAATGGCTGAGAAGAGAACTCACAATAATGATTGGTTTATGTTTTTGGATTGGTTTTGGGACGGATGAGTCTGTGCCTTTGGTTAGTGTGGTACAGTGGTAACGTCACTGGCTTCTATGTGAGAGACCCGGGTTCAACTCCCGGTCTGGGCAGCCAATCTGTGCTATACCAATACGGGTCCTTGGGCAAGAGACCTAAAACGTTGGCCTACCTTTAACACCAGTAAACTTGTAAGTCACTCTGGATAAGGGTTTCTGCTAAATGCTGTAAAATGTAAATGGACGTCATTGGTCATGTCCGCCGATTTGTATATAAAGTGATAGATATTTATCGATGCTCTATAATGGTACGTGGTTTGATTGGTGCTGTTGTGCCTAATTTCTAACGAGTTTCACCTGCTTGTGTCCTGCATTCATTCTGATAGACTTGGTTTTTTCCAATAAGGCAACGAGCCACCACACACGACTAGAGACGCCAAACTATGGTTAAAGGAACCACTCAGTGTTAGTCTGGGGTTTTGCCATTCACACTTGAGTCACCTCAGAATTGTGGATCATTCTGCATAGATAAAGACTTTACTGTGTGTTTATTTATTTATTCTCCAGTTTCCGGATCTCTGAAGGCTGAAACCTAACCTAAAGACCATCCTTACCCTGAACATACTCCTTCAGTATAATAGAAGAAACCACAACAAAAACCAACAGAAGAGACGAAAGCTAAGGTTTCTGCGCTGACCCATATGGAGTGGATCCCACAAATATGATCTTATCCAGCTTTCCTAATCAAAGACAATGAAGCGTTTTGACCGGAAGACCGTGTGAGAAAGAGAGAGATAGAGAGAGAGAGAAGGAGAAAGCCCAAAGCCCCTGGGACACAGCGCTGGTAATGGCTTTTGACGCACAATTCTTCCATAATTTGGCGATTAATGGGTGACAGATGCGAGTAATGCTTCTGTGCATGTAGCTGGGTCGAGGAGGATGGAACGGGAGTGTTCAGGGGATGAGATAATGCCTAGAAGAGGAAAAGAAGCCACGCTGAACCATGCACCCCACACGTCCGCCAGTCCTTACTGTGGCTGCCCTTGTGCGCTTTTCCAACAGATGTTCAACATCTCCTCGCTTGTGAGTCATTCACCAGAAAGGTCAATATCAGCGAAAAGCTGTGCCTCTGTCCATCATCACGCCTTTGAAAAAACAGACACGGTATCAGCAGCTTGGGTTCATCACCGCAACGACGGGATGAAAGAAAAACCTCACTGTCCCGAGATCCTCCTGTTCATATTTTCTTAGACCCTTAAAAATCGCTCGCACGCTCACCCGCTCACCCGCAGCTTAAGTATGTACAGTATATTCTTGGCGTGTCCACCAGAGCACTTACTCGTCCCTGCCACAGGGTTATGTACACTTTACAAACCTTGTTTTTATGCTCCTCGGCAGAACAGAGCACGTTTTGTGTCATATTTGTATCCTGCGGTTTTGGATACGGTTCGCTCTGGTCATTTCTGTCCAGGTCATAAATGACTCAAACATTTAAATCTGTACATCTCAGGAATATAAATGCAGCAGCTTGATTAAATATAATTATTTTTTCTCCTCCGTGTCCTGAAATTCTGCTGCGCTCCGTGTCTCTGTGGGGACATTCATCTTCTTTTGGATAAAAACTGTAGCTTTTATTTTAAATGTAGCTTTTAAAGAAAAGCTTTTTTTAATAAGTATTTTATTTACTATGGTTGAAATAATTGTTAGATTTGGGTGTAACAAAGCACTTATTACAAGGAGTTAATTAATTATGTATTAAGTATATTAATAAGTATGACAGTGAAATGTCCTTAGAAAGATAGTAAGACAAACTGTGTGTATGTGTGGACATGTTTTAAAGTCTTAGTGGGGACCAAAAGTCCTCAAAAGAATATATATATATATATATACATATATTTATTATATTATTATTTATTATTATGTTATAGTCCATGTTCATATTATTATTATTATTATTATTATTTATTATTATTATGTTATTGTCCATTTATTATAAAATTAAAAAAATATAAGGATGTTTCGTGACAACTAAGATAAAAAAACAAGCCCATAAACACAGTTTGTCTTACTATCTTTCTGGGGACCTGGAAAAATGTGTTAATACAGATAATTAATACTGTACCTAAATCTAACCCTAACCAAATAGGCAGCTTTCATTAATATATATATATGTATACCCTTACAAGGAGACTTTGTGGGGACATTCCATTTCTTTTAACAAAAATAATTGAACAAACAATCAAAACAAACAAGAGCCACAAAAACAGCCAAAAAAGTTTATTACTGAGTTAACAGTTATTGTTGGGTTTAGCTTTATAGTTAAAAGTAATTAGCTGTGTTAATAACATGTCAGTGGACGGTCCTTACAAGATCATGTGTGTGCGTGTGTGTGTGTGTGTGTGTGTGTGTGTGTGTGTGTGTGTGTGTGTGTGTGTGCGTGTGCTGGCGGACGTGTGTCTGCTGTGCTAAATGCTGAGTAGATTTCCTGCAGTGAGTTGCAGGGCTCCGGATCTGAGCCCAGCGTTCCCCACTAATCCCCCCTTCCTGTTTTGTGTAAGTGCAGCGCCACAGAGGAAGAGTGGGATTTATTTGATAATTAGGCTGATAATACCTTACAGCCAATTACCTGAGATGGTGAAAGGAGGGGAGTTGTTTTTTGTGCGATATAATGTGCATGTGTGTACATCTGGACCCGGGCCCGCGGGCCTGTGGGCCTGGGTGAGCTCTGATGTGGATGTGGCTTTGTGGATCGCTGATGGATGTTCGGTTTAATCTGCTCGGTGCATTTCTCAGCGGACCAGAGATGGATCATGAAACGTGCAGTTCTGTGATCGTCAGAGGGTTCGGGAGCAGACGAGCGCGGTGATGTGGAAATGGCTGGTGGCTTTTGGCGAGGCAGGGCAGATTCCTGATCACCACACGCCCCCACAGAATTACACCCTTCACGCATTTTCCTCTCCATGCACACGTGGGTATAGAGCAAATGATTCCAATGTGGTAGCAAATCATAATGTATTCCAGAAGCCTTGACTGAAAAGTCTTTAAGACAGGGATACACAGCCTTCTAAAAATGTGTGTGTGTGTGTGTGTGTGTGTGTGTGTATATGTATATGGTACCGACAACCCTATGCTATGACACATATGCTGGTAGCCACTCTATAATGGTATACTATAGACTTATCTGAGTCCTCAGATCTCAGAATCGTGGAGCGTTGTACAGGAAGTATGACGTCCATTGCCTACAGAATATTTCCGCAAGCTCGTTTTTCTGGCACTGCAGTGTATAAAGTTAAAGTTCTGCACCTGGCCCAAATTAGCCTGTAGAGGAAGTTGTATATTTTTCAGCTGTTTGCACGGAGCTCTCGGCCGCCTGACATTTGTTGTTTGTTTTGTCTTAACGCCTGCGTTAAATGGTCTTTAAGGGTGAAGTGTGCCTTCGGCCCTCCCCCCTGCCCACGCCCTCCCCCCGCCTCCTTAGACCTCATATTGCTCAGATGTCTTTCCAATTAGCTCTTGCAAACAGCTCAGCTGACCTGGCCGCAACATTTTCCTCAAACTGTCACAGTCACGGTCCGTCGTTAAGAGATTCGGTCTACAGTCTGGCTCCTCAACGCTCAACTGGAAGCAAGTATTTTCCTAAGGTTTGGTTTGGATCTTGTCACCGTTCCCCATGCACGCACGACCGCTTCATTTGTCCGGGGGTTGCGAGCGAGATCGTATCGCGCCGTCAACATTCGCGGGCGTTTATTCACCCCTTTTCGTCGCCTTCTTAAAAAAAAAAAAAAAGGAATGTTTGCCATGATGTAGTAGAGGCGCCAGACCACGTCATGCTGTGGGAGCACTGATAACTGGGGCGGCTGGGAAATCGTAGCAGGCCGTGAAGGGCCCCAGATTCCGGACCCTTCCTCCTCCTCCTCCTCTTCAGTCTGTGCCTGAAATCCAAGCCAAATCAATTAGGCTCCAGAAATTACAGAACAAATAAATAACCTCACAGAGTTAAAAGGGCCTGCTGATGACAAAGATACCCATAGCACTACAATCCCAGCCGACATACACTCATCTCTGCCGCCTCAGTCTGTTGTTTTTCCTTCTCAGAGTGGATGATTCCTCTTCCTGATGCCCCGTTCTCTGGTTTCAGCGTGCTCTATTGTTCGTGACCTTGGGCCTAGCCTTAGGATATGTGATCCAGTGTGTAGCAGGCACCCTGCTTCGACTATACCAGACACTGGGAAATATTTATCTCCCGGCTCTGAAATCATGATGGACTGGGAGGGATACATTCCGTAACCCTCTGCTTTTTCATTTACAGATAGTGTTTCCCACAGGAGTTACAAATCTGTGGATAGCACAAGCTTGTAATATATCTTTCCCCGGAAAAACCGTGTTCTTTCGATTCAATCGTGAACGTAACGACGTTCCGGATTACGGAATTTATTGTATTTTCTTGTAATCCTGTTTAGATCGAAAGCGTTAGAGTCGAGTTATACAGCTCCGTACATCGCTCTGCGCTCGGCAGCTGCGGACGCTCGACGTCAAAGGTTTCGCTTCACGCACCTGTGGGTGAAAATAAAATACTGCTGCTTTACTGGGGGTGTTTACCCTTTGCACTTCCTGGGTCCACACGCTCCAGGCATTATCTGCAAAGGAACTGTCTACTCAGAAGTGTTCAAATGCTTCCTGCGATCAGCAGATAGCGAGAAAGAGAAAACACACACACAGATAAGGCATTGTGCTCTTGTCCGGTGTGGGGCTCGTCCAGCGGCTGAGAGGTTGAACATTAACTGCACAGTTCGAATTGCGCAGGCAGGTGATAACGCGTGTCTATAAATATATATGTATTCACTAAAGCGCCAGAAAATCTGGTACACCGGGCTAATACTTGGCAACTTCCCCAATTTCAAGCACAGGACTGCAGAAATATGACAGGTTACAGACTCCAGGAGCTTGTGGAAATATTCTGTAGGCAATAGACTCCATACTTCCTGCAGAACAGTGTACAATTCTGAGATCTGGTGACTTAGGTGTGACTCAGATGAGTGTTCCTCTAACCATAATTTGGTGTCTTTAGACGTGTGTGGTGGCTGATTGTGCCGTTGGAAGAGACCAAACCCATCAGCATGTATGCAGGACATGAACTGGTCCGAAAGGTGACGGACATAGTGTTTACCTGTCAGAGACGTTTGTAGATGTACCAGGGGTCCCATGGAATGCCTGATAAACAAACCCTATCTCATTATGCAGCCACCACCAGCCTGTGTATTTTGCATAGGCTCGTCTGTAGCGGTTTTTCTTGCACTTTTGTCTATATGTATTAATGCGTGGATGTATTTATGCCATGCAAAGCTGTGTGGAAGACCTGTGGAAATCCAACACCTCGCAATACAACGGAATCGTGGACCGTTCTGCAGGACGTCTGGCGTTTGTTGCTTACAGAACATTTCCGCATGCCTACTGAGTATCAGACTGGTGTACCGGTTTTTCTGCCGCTTTAGTGTTTATATATGTGTATAAGTCTGTGCAGAAGTAATTAGCTTCGTAGTTTAATATGCTAAGGGAATGGGGCCTGTTCTTTCTTGGAATGAAGTTGACTGTCGGTGTGTTAATCTGTGATTTATGTCCTTACTGGACCATGAAGCCAATCGTTCCTCAAACCAGTCATTTTCTCATACGCTTCTATTTAGAGGTGTTATCACTCAGGGTTGTGGTGTAACCATAACTCGCACCACACAGAAGTAAACACTCGGAACTAAATTTCCCAATGTTCTCGCTCAGGCCAAGCCAGGAGCAACGTCCTCGTTCGACTTACCACTGGCAAAACCCTATGTAATCTGACCTGCGACGCATGTTATCAGCTGTGTACACAAGCGCTGCGCGTTACGTTTCTTCCCGCTTTCAGGGCTTTGCAGCGGAACGGGATCATGATTGATAGCACGGTGCCGTAATCTTAATTGGAACGGAAACGGGAAAAGCGAGCAGCTGATGTAATGCGATGTGATGTCATAATCGGCCCTGGCGACTCGAGTCCAGATAAACGCTCTGGATCCTTGAGATAACCTCCCCGCTGATATAGTACCCACTCCAACAGGTTATGAATAACGCAAACAGAGGGCCGTGGAGAATATTAGGAACTGCCGTGAGTGTGTAGCTCTGTGCATGAGTCTCGGGGAGCTCTGCAAGTTATTACTAAGCCCAAGAGAAAACAATTTGCGACACGTGAACCGTGGATGGCTGAAACGGTCTCCGCTAACCACAGACTTCCTCACAAGCGCGTACCGGATTGATTTTAGTCAGGTGTCCTGTAGCTAGCCACTGCATCATTTCCCCTACCAACTTCACACTCTATTAACCCTACGCTAATGACCTCCGAGCTCTCCTCCTAGAGCTATGTTTCTGGAGAAACTGAAATATACCGGATAGTCATAGCTTTTAATTTATTCTCCATTTAGCTGTGGCTGGGGCTGTTGGCTAAATAAAAATAGCTCGCTGGCCATGCTTCGAACCTAGCCACTCAGCAAGAACCAGCTAACAGACAATAAACGCTAGATGCTAATCATTTATCAGTGATACAACTGCTTAGCTATATTTATTCAGGAACTGGCCACAGATCTGAGGTCTGTGGAATTATTTCATCTCCAGACGTGACCCTGGAACCAATCATTCCCAGTGAACGTCGACTGACCATGGATGTCTAATCCAACAGCCCACTCTGGCCCATAAAAAGCCCTGCTTTGTGTGTTGACATTAGTCTGCTTTTGGTTTGGTCAGCCAAGTTCTGCCATGTTTTACCCCCTAATTATAGGTCTCTTCTTAGGTTTATATTAAGCTTTACATTTTCTCTAGACTTCCTCAAAGCTCCATATTCCTCGGTTTAATCCTGAGTATGGAATTCCTACATGTTCTACATACAGTGTCTGTAGGGTTTCTGGCAGGTTGTCTAATTTCCTCAACCAGTTTTTCAATGCTCACTGGGTTAGTAACAGATACCTTCAGGTTCTGTTTAAAACTTATACACTTTAGTAAGCTGTTTAATGCAATTCTGTCAACCCCAGTATAATGGCATTGACACAGACGCTAGGATTTGTCATGTGACATAACTGGGGACGCTTCTGGGCTGTATTTACCTTAGCTAGCCTTTTAAGATAACTGTGTCTGGTTCTGAATGTAAACAGGAGATATGAAATCACTCGACATTAAGTGGTGCTGAGAAGTGTGTGTTTTAGAGATAACACCCAAGGTAAGATTTATACACGACTCAGAAAAAAACGGCACAAACGAGCCTATGCAAAATACATTCTATAAGGATTGTTTAGCTGGCATTTAATGGGAACCCTTGGTATACCTACCAAAGCCTCCCTCACCCATTCATGTCCTGCATTCATTCTTCTACCAGGACAACGAGTTGCCACACATGTCTACAGATGCCAAATTATGGTTAGAAGAACACTCATCTGAGTTTGGGGTTTAGTCATTGACACCTAGATCACCTGATTTCAGTGTTATCGGACACATCTTGGATGCCATGTAACGCGCTGTGGAACACAGAGATCCGTCACCTTGGAATACGACAGAATTGTGGATCCTTCTGGAGGAAATATGGTGTTTATTGGTTACGGAATATTTCTGCAAGCTTGTTGAGTTCATGTCCCATTGTGGACAAGTATTAGCCTGGTGTACCAGTTTTTCTGGCCCTTCAGTGTACACATCACATCTGGAAACTTATAAATAAAGTGACCTAAAATGTAGCATGTTGTAGGACATCATCCACATTTATCAATGAAAAAAACAACAACAATTGATGATAATGCTGAAGTTTAAATTATTGTTTATTTAATATAAAACAACACAATAAACAAATAAATTAGATATTTCTAAAATAATTCTCTCAATGGAAAATGCATAAGAACATTGTTGATTGCTATAAATTTATATGGAGTACATAAATGGAATGTCATGCGGTTCGTTATTTCCTTTCTGCGTTCTTCATCCGGGTTTTTTTTTAAGGCCACACAAAGAGACGTTCTGCCTTGTTGGGTGAGTTTAAGTCCAAATCAGTGCTTATACAGTATAAGACAATGACATTTTCACCCCTGCATTTAAAAGACTACTCATTCTAATGCGCACACGGAGGGCCGAATGTTCCTGGAGGGATTCAGAGGAGCATCGGTGGCTGGGCATCAAAAACAGCAATGAGTAAATTAACTTGAGAAAGCTGCCTTATCAGCTTGTGGGTGAGGTCTTGCATTCCCCGAAGAACACTGCAGAGTTTGCTTCGAAAGGGCGCCATTTGCATTTGTATATTAAAAAGATAGCGGAGGAGAAAGATGGGCAGCTGGATCCATTACCATAATAAGGGGCCACCTCATTTGCACGCAGCCCCCCAATCACCCTGCGCTATGGTCACACCCGCTACAGCTGCATGGGCCTATTGTGTGACTTGGCCTGCGCTCAGACCCTGCAAACAAACTGTCTTAGGTAAAAGGTTACATCCAAACAATGGAGGATTCTCCCATTTTAAATCAATCAACCTCAAGGAGGGTTTTCACATTCAATCCAGTCCCTTTTCTCTCTGTACAGTATAGTTACGCCGGACCGGCGACTCTGCTTTTGTTACGTGATCAGGCTGTTCAAGCTTACAAACGTTCTCTGTATGAACCTCAACCCAAAACCTGCATGTCAAAATTCTTCACCTTTAACTTTATATGCTTTGGAATAATTTATAAAAGGTACTTGTCTTATTCAGTGATATGTACATAAAATATTTTAAGCATATTTTTTTTCACAGGAAATCAAAATTCGGGCACATCGCTGCCACTGCAGCCGTTTTACCAACGCGAGATCCTGAGATTTTAAGACAAATCAAATATTTAAATAGAAAAATTGTAGAATAATCTTTATATAGAATAGAGAGAATTTTATATTTAACAATGCTATCAACTTTTATATCAAAATAAATGTTCTCTTTTTTTTTTAAACAAAAAAAATCTGGTTGTTTCAGCACACTCCAGTTTCTAGGCCGCTCAGATACTTGGGACTTTATACATAACAAGCAGCGTTCACAAAGGAAACCGAGACAGAATAGCTTCTTTACCAGGCAGTCCAGTTACTGTATGAGAAACCTGATTACTTGAGGCAGCCAGTTTTGTCACCGGATTTTTTTTTCTAGTGCCAAGCATTATGATAATGTTCTCTGTGCAGAGCGATCGCAGGACGAAGTCCGTTCGCCGTGTGACTCCTTCGTACCGCCGAGCGTTTTTATATCCATAAACTGGAGTCCTCTGCCGGACGATGCCTTATCGTAGCGTCGTCTTCATGTCTATCCGGGAGCGCACATCGTGATAACCGAGCAGGCATGGATCGGTGGACAGGGCGTCGTGGGTAAACACTGAATCATTGTCTGAAGAGCAAGAGCTGGAAGTGTCCTCACAAGATGGGGAGTACTGTTCGAAAGGGGTCGACAGGTCCAGGTACTGCGGAGGTAAATGAGAATCGTTTAGCTGGCTGACTTGACGGCAGGTACTTTTAGGAAAGAAATGAAAGGAAGCGAACAGAATCGAGGGACTTACCTCATCTGAAATAGACAGGAGCACTCGGTCCAGCTCTTCCACCAGTTGTTTGAAGGTTGGCCTCTGTGTAGGAACTGCATGCCAGCATTCTCTCATCTTCATGTAGCTGGAAAAAGTAAACACCAGAGTGATTAACCACTCCATTTCCACATGATATGCTTGTCCTTCCAAAACTAGCCACTCCTCAGAAACTTACAGTTCATGTGTGCAGTTGGAGGGTTTGTCCATCCGATGGCCTTCTTTCAACAGCTTGAATAGCTCCTCTACTGGGATTCCGGGGTACGGCGATCCTCCCAATGTGAAAATCTCCCACATCAGGACTCCGAAAGACCAACTGGAGACAAAAAAACGAGATGTCAGAAAAGATGTCTGGTGGATCGTGTCCGGTCTAAATGGAACTAAAGTCTTTACAGCATCGAAGTAATTCCTGATCAGCCGATTGCTCGGGATAGCCGCAAAGATCAGACTTACACATCGCTCTGGTGTGTGTAGACTCTGTCGAACAATGCCTCTGGTGCCATCCATTTCACTGGCAGGCGTCCCTAGAATCAGACACAAGAAGACAGTGAGCACGGCGGCCACTCACAGGACAGCAGAGCCAAGTGTTCCTTTTGATCCACAAAATTAAACATGGCCGTCCATCCAGTCCCTAATCCTCCCCCAACTATCCAATTATCTCCCATTAAACCGCCTGCCAATCAGCAGGGACACACCAGATGTCTATCTTTAAAAGTTAGGTCTTCAGGAGACATGTCAGATCTTCACAAGGGTCGGAATTTACTTTGGACTCAAGCAGACAACAAAGTGTACTTCATTTTAGATGCTTACATTTGTGGTTTTCTTGTAGTAATCGATCTGGTGCACTCCTCTCGCCAAACCGAAATCGGCGATCTTCATGACGTTGTCTTCCGTGACCAGGACGTTCCTGGCTGCTAGATCTCGGTGAATGCACTGTTGAGGAACAGAAAGGACATGGCTCAGTGATTAGGCTAAAACTTGCACAACTTAGACAAATATATTTAAAAAAGGGATGGATGTCTAAATCAACACGGAAAGAGCGCCTTCAGTATATCTTCCAAAAACAAGCCTGGCTTTATATAGATGTTGGCTTTGTAGAAAAACACCACCGGACTGTTTGCTCAACGGAACGCATATTATAACGTGTATTTTGGTTTTCATTTTAAATAGAAGCGGCGTTCGGGGACCGAAAAAAGGGGGGACAAAAAAGCCCCTGGTTTGCGGCCCTTAATGGAAGGGTTTCAGGCAGCTGCATTCTTAGCAGGCCACAAAGACCTAGTAATATGATCTTGTGCACAGGCGGATCTGTGCGCCTGCATGCTAACAGATTTATGGCAGTGCTAAAAAGGACAAAGCCCACAGAGACACGACAGACGCAGCGGTAAACACAACACACAGCACCACTCCAGTGAGGAATGCCTAGCATCGTGTATCAGACAAAGGGACGTGTTGATAAGACGCAGGGGTGGAGGTTAGGGGTTACAGGGCAGCGTGGGTGGGTTTTAAAAAGGCAAGCAACTCACCCTTTTAGAAGCCAGGTACTCCATGCCCCGTGCCACTTGGTAGGCGCAGGAGAGCAGGTCCTTAAACGTGAGCTGCTCTTCTGGAACTTTGGTCACGTCAAAGGTGTAGTCCATTCCTGGAGGACGACGCGCTCGCAGGTACTCGCGCAAGCTTCCTTTAGAAGCATACTCGACCAGTACGTAGAGCGGACCTACGAAACCAAAGCTTAGCGTGAGTCACTGAGGAAGTTTTGGTTATAAATGTCAGCAAATATCATGTTTGGCTTCAGGCAGCCATGAGTTAGTTGAACTGACCTTCCTGAGTGCAAACACCAAGAAGATTTATGATGTTCTTGTGCTTGTCCATTCCCTTCATGAGCTCCATTTCAGAGATAAGGTCAGCCAAGTCTTTGTCAGTCGCATCATCTGGAAAGCCATCAAACCACCGATGTTTAACTTAACTCCAATCATGATGTATATTATATCCACGCTCAGCCAGTTTAGGAACACCTACCTTTCAGCATTTTGACTGCCACTGTGGTTGCTTGATCTGGATTATCCTTGTTTATCCCATAAGCCTCTGCTCTCACCACCTGACCAAAGCAACCTTCACCAAGAGGTTTCCCTAAAGTCAGACTAGAGAATAATACGCCATTGTCAGTACATCATCATCATACTTAAATGGCAGGACGATCAAAACAGATTGTGTCACCTGACACTTACTTTTCTCTTGGGAACTCCCAGGCAGGATCGTAAGGCAGCTCAAACTCCATGACGCCAGCTAACATTGGCGAGCAGCTGGAGGAGAGACGCGCCACTCTCATTAGAGAAGCGCTGGACTTCCCGGAGGAGTTGGACTCGACGGAGTACTGTTTTTCCAAGATACACAAAATTAGTGGGAATGTTTTCGAAAAATAAATATGGATCACAGACATGCAATAAGGATTCACTCTCACCTGTCTGCGGAGTGGAAATTTGGAGAGTTTCTGGACAGGAAGGGCATCAAAGTGCTCCCGGCTGGGATGGGTCTGCATTCGGCACAAAACCACAATCACGATGGCCATCACCAATGCTAGGAAGCCTGAGGCGTAAATAATGATATCAGTATACTTGGTCTCCATAAGGTCCATCTCTTTGGCCACTTCTTCCTCTGTTGAAGAATAGATTTGATGTGTTAACCACAGCAAGAATGGTGACATCTAAAGACTTGGGTTGTAGACGGAAGTTAACCTACCAGACAGGACAGTCAGCCATGCAGACTGGTGTGAGAAGCCAATAGAGTTTCCAGCCAAACACGTATACTCTCCGGCATCCTCCATTGTGATATTGGTCAAATATAGGACCTCCACCTCAGACATGTTCAAGCTGCCTGTCTGTGAAGAAAAAAACAAAATGTGTGAGCACTCATGTCATGCTGTCATGTTAATGTGGTGCCACGTTAGATGAACGTTATTATTAAGTGGAGTTTTGAAGGCAATATCTCAATACCTTGACAACCTTGACGTAGGGTATACCATCAGGCCCGTACCGGCTGCCGTTCATCTCGATGTGCTTCAGCCACTGAATGTGCGGCTGTGCATCACTGTAGACCTTGCAATGGAACTGGGCATCGCCTCCGACCACGGCTGTAGTATTGGTCGGTAGACCAGCTTGTAAAATGGGTCTGTGAGGAGATCGTTCTGAAACGTGAACATTAGAAAAGTTAGGAGGTACAAAAACAAGCATCCGGGAAGTTTCCCCAACCTCCTATGTGCCTTTGGCTGTTTCGTACACTTAAACATGTTAATTGCAAATGCTAATCAGATAAGATCCAAAACAGGGAAAGAGATAAGTACTGCCTGCAAAAGCTGTAGGCATGCACTAATTGGTTCCATTAGGGAATCCCAGAGCCAAGCCTGTGTACTGGGATGCTTTGAAGTCTTTAACCCTCCCCTCCACCCGCTTGCTCCTTTCTCTCTCTTCCCCTTGATGGAGACAGCAGTCGACCTGTTACAGGTCATACAGAAAGCCTGTCTGGATGCCTAGCCAATGGCTCATCGCTCACCCAGGAACTTGCAACAAAGCTAACGCGAGCCCTCCCATTGTTGCCCTTTCCTGTGTGGCCCTAAATGAACCCTGCAGCGGACACGCTTGCCCTGTGGCTGTATCCGAGGTGCGACTGGTGCCTGTCTTACTGCGAGACGCTGCTGAGCTGCCAGCACTGCGGCTCCCCGGTTTAATTCTTATTACCCTTGACAGGCCAGCTTCAGCCACTCTGCATGGAGCCAGACCACTGTCTACAGTAAGCAGTGAGCAGTCTTACCCAAGACATCCAGGAGGTAGCTATGAGTGATGGAGCCATATTTGTTTTCCACCACACAAGTGTAGTTCCCACGGTCCGAGGGCACCACACTCTCCATGACCAAGCTCCAGTGCTGATGCCGCAACTGTGGGCAGGAATTACACAAATATGAGACCACTATTGTTTCAGTCAAATTATTCCGTGTGAAAATATTGTTTGTGGATTGTTGCTTTACTGTCATAACCATCCTACCTTGATTCCTCCAATCCTGTGCTCGCCTCTAAATTCTCTGCCATTCTTCAGCCAGCGGATTGTGGGCTCCGGGTTTCCTGTAGCCGGACAGCGGAATTTAACCGTGTTTCCAGCTGGGACAGCATAAAGCTTTTTCTCCATCCTTTGAACGTGCGTCCAGGATGGGGCTGAAGAAGAAGTTGAATCATGAAACCCATTTTTGAGAGATTTTCTTGACATATATGTTGGTGCCATTTAATTTTTGAGTTAGAACAAATACAACACACACCTCTTGAGAAATAGACCTGGTCATTTTCTGTCTCAGTAACTGTGTCTTCTTGACCATCGTCTTCATCATCATCACCGGATCCCATTGCATCTGCAAGGTTAAGAGTACAAATGTAACTAATCCATTCTATTATTAGCAAGTACTTAAATGCTGCATGTTGTCATGTTATATGTCTGAACATGCCTGCTACTGTGATAGTGAAGTTCCTCAGAGCCTCCCTGGAGCCACGGATCATACAGACATAGACCCCGGAGTCGTCATATGTCGCATCTGTGATCTCCAGGACTCCTCCTCTTATCTGGATACGAGCGCTATGTTGGACACGCGTGTCTCCTTTGAACCAGTGGATAGCTCCAGGATGGTTTGTGTCACAGCGCAGTTTGAGCACATCACCCGGCTCTAGCATGAGGTGGTCTGATGTCTCCTCACTCAGCTCCTCAGAAACTTCTAAAAACCGAAAGACAGACATGAGTGATGTTTCTACCTGTTGCACCTCTGGCTCTATTATTACACTCTGCTATTGAGCCTTGTTTGGACACCATTGAGTGGTGTAAGAATTACCAAAAACTCAAAATAACCAAAACATATTTCAGATTTTTCATACCTGTTGGATTTTCAGCCAAAGTCAACTGTTCCTTAGATCCAGTAGGAAGGATTTCTAGAAAGAAAAGAAATGCCCAGTACTTTAGTCTTCAATCGACTGAATGTAATGTTGTTCTATTAATTATGACACAACTGAACAAAACGGCTCACCGGTTAGGACGTCCACCCATGCTGAATTGCTAGTCCATCCAGCAGAGTTCTTCGCCATGCATATATACTCTCCTGCGTCTTCCAAGGTAACGTTGACTAAAGGAAGAACGTTGACTTTGGAGATGTTGTCTTGAAGAGGCTGCAGGGGAAACACATCATCAGTTACACCCACTCATTCACAGAGGGAAAAAAATGAGGTGCTCTTTGAATCACTTCCTTACAGTGAGGGGCTTAAGAAGTGGTGATCCGTCAGGCCCCAGGCGATCCCTGTCCTTCTTAAACCACTGGAGACGTGTTGCAGCTGGCCGATGGACTTTACATACCAACTTTGCCTGGCTTCCGAGGAGCACGGTGGTGTTCTCGGGGAAGCCTGGCTGAAGAGTCGGCCGGGAAATTCTGGAATCTGGAAGAGCGTAAAATAAGAAGCTGCGTCTTAACCATGTGATGTTCCTTCACAATGAGTGCAGTCTGATTCATTAAAAACTGAACCCTGCCTCCTGTATTTACTAAGCAAGCAATTATAGCCTGTATGCTAACAAGAGCCCCTGATCTAAATCCCTAAAAGATCCGGCATGTTGTTTTGGGGGGGGTGGGAAGGTAGGGGGGG
>JAOVVF010000019.1:20470106-20476962 GCA_028565595.1 Duopalatinus emarginatus
TCTCTCTCTCTCTCTCTCTCTCTCTCTCTCTGTCTGTTTTCTAATGTCAGGGTGAATAGGGGATAACTGGTTTTCTCCTGAGACACAGGGCTGGAGGAGCGGATAAGAGTGAAGAAGGGAGGAAAAACACCATGCTGATCTGTTCCAGACATTTTGTGTCGATAACACACCCATCCGTAGGTTTAGAATTCATGACTGAGGTCTCACACGAAATCAAAGGGTCAGATTAGGGGTCAGGGGTCAGATTAGGGGTTAGGGGTCAGATTAGATTTACACGGGGTCCTTGTGATATTTGTACATTAGTTTATTTCTGCTCCCAGGCATCATGTAGAGGTTTTTGTCCTGCTTCCGCTGAGACAATTACATCCAAATGATCTGTTATTCTCACTCCGAGGTGGTCTGATGATTTAGCCCATGTCCGGATCGACACCTCTGGCAGACAGATGCTGCGTCTTGGTGCTTCGCTGGATTTAGTTTAGCTAATGCGAGTCCTGAAAGTCTGCAGAATGAATAAAATAACCACTGTAAAGATTGCAAAGCTAGAGAAAATTTAATATTAATTTCTGACGCGTCATTTTTGTGCAATTCTTTGCTCCTACCAGATATTACGCTGGTTTACCAGTTTCTCAGGTATACATATAGCACAATATTCTTTTAGTAGTTATCCAACAGTGTCATCTATATTCTAAAAGGTATTTCACGGTGACATCCTGCTTCAGTTTCATCGCTGCCCAGACGCAAGACTTGAAGAATGTTATTGCAGACGTCAGCCAGGGACGCTAATCCCATCCGGACAGGGCTTAAAGACGCTTCCCTTTAAGGAAAAATGGAGGGAAACGTTGAGGGTTTTTGGATGTCTGAACACCGGTGCCATTGACGCAGAAGGAAATCGCCCGCGACCCATCCAGGAACAATTAGGCCGCCTGTAATCCAGCAGCGGATTTGCATCATACTGTACACGTCTGATGAAATGAAATAATCAATGGACCATTTAGGCAACTCATTAAACGTGACCAAGAGGCGTCTGTGTACGTCTGTAGTTCATCTGGGAGCGTTCGCAGGGTTGCTGTGAGCTGATTTATGCCCTTTGTCTTGGCGGTGAAGTTTCCACGCTGTTAAGTGTCTCCGAGTGACCACAAAGCCATTGTGTGACTTTTTTTTTTTTACTCTTTGTCCTTCGTCTGCTTTCTGTAACCGTATATATCACACCACTGACAGTAAATCTTTTCTCAGGATGAATAAAAACACAAACAAAATTTCAATCATGCATCCACCAACTCAAATCCAGTCCTCTGAGATCCTTCACGCTCATTTCCATCAATGTTTGCTAAAATAACTTCCTGAGCAATTTTCATTTTTTTTTCAATCGATATCCCACATCTCCTGACCCTGAAAAAAGGAAGGGGCTCATTTTATTGTGGTTTACCCCAAGACCTGAGTAGCTGGTGCAGTTCCTCGGTAGAAACATCATTTACGACTTCCCTCCGGAGATCTCGGGACAAGCCAGCCACTAATGAAAACCTTCCCTTTCCACTTAACAGCTCATAGATAAAGGGAGGAACTCTAGAAGGATAAGGACCAGGCCAAACGCCCCATTTGAGACTTGGACGGCTCGGCTGCCTAGTAGCTACGGAGGCAATTTTCCGTTCGCGTGGTGCCAAGTGACAATTGCAAAATAATATCCTGCGCCGTGTCTCTGGGTCTTTTACTGCTTCTGAGAACGGGATATAAAAGCGCCACAACTTTCCGGTTATTCAATAGAGGAAGCTTTCTATACAACCTATAGACCTGTAACTCAGATTTGCTTTGAGATCGGAAAATATCACAGACCTCGTTTTAGTTCATTGACATTGTTATTAAAACACCACACAAATCCCTGGCCAAAGGAGGCTCAGGGGTGGCCCATGGCCAGGCCTGGGTGATAATGAGGAAGCTGTTTGCTTTTACAGCACAGGCCCAAAGCTCTGGGGTTTAGGGACAACCGAGCTGCTGCCGACAGGGCGGCTGGGGAGTGATTAAGTTTTTAGGGAGCTGGTGAGCAGATATAGGGGTTAGAGGCTAAAGAGAGGGGATTTATTAGAGCTGTAAATTACAGTCAGGCGGCTTCCCCTCTCTCCCTCCCTCCATCATTTCCTTCTCCGATGCTTCCACAAAGGCAGCCCTCATACCCGGACACTCGGGCAGAAACAGGCGCTGTCTCCGCCGGCTCAAAGACGCTTTTATACAGGCCTAGCGTCTAGCTAAAAATGTCTCGGTGATGAGTAGGAAAAGTAAGCAAGAAAGAATTATTTACGCAGATGTCATCAGCACTTCAGGGCAGCAGTCACCGAGGGTGAACTTGTATTAGCCAAGCAAGAAGGGGGTGTTGTGTCACGTCATGTTGTGTGAGTATGCTGACATAGCATAGCGTGATTTTTCCTGAGTAATCCTGACATCTATCCTTCGGGACACACGAAGAGAATGGACGTCACAGAGATCCACTGGACGGCACTGCAATAAATCTTCCATCGTGGTTATTTCTTGAGGCAATGAATACACACACTGTATTTTGTCAGAAGAAAGAAAAGACTGTTTCGACTCTGACTGTACGAACAGTTCGGTAGCCGAACACAATCTGGACTAAAGTCGCCGCTTTAATTACTACGGAATTTGGCTCGGGCTGTGACACCGTCACTTTGAAAACAAGGCCGCTTTTCAGAGCTATTTTTACTATTAACACAACAACCCGGGAGAAGGGGTTTAGCTGTTGGTGCGGACGGATTAAAGGATGTTGGTTTTGTGGCCAGCACATGTGACGACTCCGAGGGGAACTTAAGAGACACGCAGTGGGTCGGATCAAAAAAAGGAACATCAAGACACGATAAGCCTTCAGGCCACCAAAAGTAATAGCTACTACATCATACTATAGACTGAAGTGCCAGAAAAATACAGAAAGGCTGGTGGTGGCTCCATAATGGTGTGGGGTTTATTCAGCTGGCATTCAATGGGACCCCTGGTACATCTGCAAAAGTGAACACTCCGGTGTGTCTCCTTTCAGACAAGTTCCACCTGTTCGTGTCCTGTATTCATTCTGACGGGTTTGTCCTCTTCTAACAGGACAATGCACCACCACACATGTCTAGAGACACCAGATTATGGTTAGCGAAACACTCATCTGAGTTTGGGGTTTAGTCATTCACACCTAAGTCTCCAGATCTTAATGTTATTAAATACATCTGAGACGTCACTTATGGTGCTCATTGCCTAAAGATTATTTCTGCAAGCTTGTGGTTAGGGAACCGGTCTTGTAACCGGAAGGTCGCGGGTTCGATACACGTAAGACACTTGAGCAAGGCACCTAACTCCCTCAGGTGCTGTAGTTTAAAGTGAAAGTGAAGTGAAAGTGAACTATTTGCCTACTGTGTTTGCACACAGAGGAATAAGACCTCTGCATTTAACCCATCCGTGCAGTGAAACACATACACACCAGTGAACACTAGGGGCAGGGTACCCAGAGCTGGGGGCAGCCCCAAACCACAGCGTCTGGGGAACAGTTGGGGGAGTTAGGTGCCTTGCTCAAGGGCACCTCATTCGTGTCTTGCCCAGTCATGAGACTGGTTCCCTAACCACTAGGTCACGTCTGCCCCCCTCTCCGGGCAAGTGTGTTTACTGCCCCCTATTGTTTACTGGTGTGTGTGTGTGTTTCACTGCCCAGATGGGTTAAATGCGGCGGTCACATTCCTCTGTGTGCAAACACAGTAGGCAAATAGTTCACTTTCACTTTCCATGTACTGTTGGGGACCGACCAATTAGCCTAATAAGCTGGTTGGCTGTGCCTGTTTTTCTGGCACTTCACTGTAGCTGGTTGATGTTGGATAGATAGATAGATAGATAGATAGATAGATAGATAGATAGATAGATAGATAGATAGATATTATCCAGTTCTCTGTGGTTTAAATGAAATATCTGTGCCGTTCTTTGATCTTAATGTCACATGGATCAAATCCTACACCTGTCTAAAAAAACAGCTCTTTCCACACGCTCAGTTTCAGAGCCTGTTGTTTTAAATGTTAATGATTCACCGATCACTCAACACTCGATGTAGTGATGTAGTCAACATTAGCCAACAGCATGACATTCATATTTATTTTGATATAATGCTGTAAGTGTCTGTGACCACAAATAAACACACAAAAATAATGATTCACAAAAAGTGATTCTCATACTTTGCTGTAGGTGGAAATAGTCAAACGATTATAATATACACAACGTTTCATAATACGTTCTGTTATTCAGTGTGTGGGATTCAGACTTAAGATGCTGAACGACTTATCCGTCAGTAACTCTTTATTCCGGGGCCTTTCTGCCGTTTCCGAGCCCCAGGCCTATAAACCGGGTGGTACATTGACAGGCTAAACCCAAACTGCAGAATAAATATAGCCTTCCTGACTATTCCTGACAGCTTTTCAGATGAAGGGAGCTTAATCAGAACTACTTAATGCAGCAATAATAGGGCATTTTAGACCATTTAATACTAAAAGCAGATGTTAAATTATATACGCTAAAAATAAATGGATATGTCTTAATAGGATGGGGTTTGGAGTGCTGGATAATGACAGGAAGTGAGATCTCATAACCCCAGACCAGTCGGAAGTGTCTCCAAAACCAAGATCTGAAGCTGAAATTTTTTTTTTTTTAAATGCCAACTTACTGAACCGTACTTTGTAAACAGAGGTGAAAATGAAGCAGGAATTATTCCAGCATTTAGTTCAAATCTAAAACTTTTAGAAAGTTCTCTAATCCTTCTCTAATTCTCTCTCTCTAACCGTGAACTCATTCTGAATGTGTAACGTATATATAGCTCATGTAATATCTAATACTCAGTAGGTCCCTCATGGGAGCGTAGGATTGCAGAAATATTCCATAGGCAATGAACACCACACTTTCTGCAGAACACTCCAAAGTTCTGACTTATTTTGCCATAATTTGTCATCTCTAGACGTATGTGGTGCCACTCATTGTCCTGTTAGAAGTGGCCAGTCTATCAAAATGAATGCAGGACAAACCCTTGGCCACTATGGAGCCATTACAGTTGTCTGTCACTTACTGACGTGTGTAGGTGGCGTCGCTATGTATTTTCCATAGACTGGTCTGTACCTGTTTTTCTGGCTCTTCAGTGTATTAGTTTATACGGTTTTTTGGATATTTTGTAGATATTTTAAGCGGATTTCAGGCCCAGAAGTGAGCCTTTACTTAGCCTGTACACACACACACACACACACACACACACACACACACACACTGCAGGTCCACACAGGTTATGTTGATCCCTGTACAGAGAGTGTGCTGTGTTGTACAGACAAAGACACTCAGAAGGTAAAAGCTGGAGGTTTAATTCCTCCTCATCAACCTAATAAACACTGATTATGTGCACACACGTCATCCTGAGAATCAGCTACAGTGAACCGTCTGAGTCTAAGTCTGAGTATGAGTATGAGTATGAGGCTGAGGCCGAGTCCGAGTCCGAGTCCGAGCCTGAGTCTCTCTGAGTGACTCTGAGTCTAAGTCTGAGTCTGATCGGTCATGACAGAGCTGAGAGACGATACACACTGTTCAGTGTGACAGAACTTCAGTAGACCTTCAGCAGACCTTGAGTAGACCTTCAGCAGACCTTCAGTAGACCTGCTGGTACTCACACTGACATGCACACACACACACACACACACATGCACACCCACACACTCTTTCACACACTTACATACAGCCACACACATAATCTCTCATGTGCACACACATACACGTACATGTGCGATCTGTCACACACACTTTTACACACACTCACATACTCACACACTCACATACACTGTCTCTCTCTCTCTCTCTCTCTCTCTCACACACACACACACACACACACACACTCACACACACACACATTCACATACACACACACTCACATACACTGTCTCTCTCTCTCTCTCTCTCACACACACACACACACACACTTACTCACACATGCTTACAAACACACACACCCTGTATCACTCATACACACAGTCACACAGTCTTATTCACACTCAAACACACAGTCACCCACACATACTCACTCTCTCTCTCTCACACACACACACACACACACACACACACACACACACACAGAAACTGTAACAGAGCTGGACTCTGTGATGTGAGTCCACTGTGAAACTGACTGTCTGTCACTGGCCAGATGAACCCCCCCCGTCCCCCCTGCCCCTCCAAACTCCACACTGAGCCTCCTCCTGCCCTCTCAGTAGCTCAGTAAGAGATGTTGTGATGTCAACCTGTTTATGGAGTGTTATAGCATGTATTATCAAAATACATGCAAGACTTCTGTAACGCTAACCCTTCAGGATGCTATCAGCACGGCCTCGTTGTTACTCGTGCTCTATCAGACCTGCCGGGGGGAACGGGATACGCCGTGAGACGACCTGGCTCCTAATCCCAGGCAGGGGCTTCGGGGCAGCCGTATCTCAGGGAGATAAAGACATCATGAGGAGGAGGTGGAGGAGGGGGAGGAGGAAGAGGAGGGTGAAGGAGAAGAGTGATGATTTATAGAAAAACTCATATATCACTCATAATTAGTGATTCCAGCATTTGCTAATTATATCACTACAAGAAGGCAAATATTAGATTATTAGATTGAAGATTAAAGAATTTAATTTGTCACGTGTGCATTTGTCGCAAAATTAAAAATGAAATCTAAAAAAATAATATGATAGTAAAAAAATAATTAAATAAAAAAAAAAATGCATATATGCAATATAAATTATTTATTAAACCTATTATAGATAGTTTATATAATAAAATAAATAATATACGACATATTACATTAAAATTTAAT
>JAOVVF010000019.1:20477062-20513925 GCA_028565595.1 Duopalatinus emarginatus
AAAATTTAATTTGATAGTAAGCAATATATAATAAATATACATTATACATAAAATTTCAATATAATTTATCATATATAATTTATATAATAAAATAAATAATATGTGATATATTATATTAAAATGTAATATAATGTATATTTAAATATAATGTAATTAGATAATAAACAAATTTCTAAAAACATTTTTTTATGTATTTCAGGCTGTAAAAATTCTTTTTTAAACTTTTTTATTGCAACAACAATTGGAATTAGTCCAGATGTCTATAAACAGGTTTAATAATAATCTAATATCTGGTTATAGTGTTATATATGCACATCTTTATAAATGATTAGCTACATGTCTATATAGTTCATCTGATTTGTACTAAACTCTTTAGGTTTATTTTAAGTTTGACTTCGTAACCCGTCCATTTGTTCCCATCTGAAGGAATTCCGTCCTGTCCTTATCCGTTAGCCTTATGTAAAAAACATGTCTGATAGACCGTCTGGTCCATGACGAGAAGGCTCCTCTGGATTCCACGAGACAAGAAGAAAGGGTTGAGAAGAATTCTTAACCTTTGTAGAAATCTTTCTGAATGACTGCAGGGTGACTGATTACAAGGTTGGGGTTGAGACCTAAGTGCCTGCTTTTGCCCAGTCAAACCTAGCTGGGGGGGGGGTAGAATGGAGACAGAGAGAGAGAGAGAGAGAGAGAGACAGAGAGAGAGAGGAGGTCAGCGAGAAGCAGGCCAGATGAGCCGGGAAAGCGAGGCTTATCACTCTGGCCTTCCCCAGCCAGATAAGCCATGGTATGTCCTCTCACCTACCTCCCTGGAACTGACCCTCAGGGGGAAGATAAGACCAGGCTTTGATGCACAACAGGGGCGGAGGACGTGGGTGTAGAGAAAATGAGATAGTGGAATGAGAAAGCTAGCAGGAGGACGTCTTGGTTTTTGTGGTGTGCCGATAGAAAGTGATCAGCGAGAAGCGGAAAGTTTCAGAGCGGTGTGTTGAGCAACCGATCTGCAAGTTTGGTGGTTTGTTTTGACTTGACAACACCCAAGGCTAATGAAAGCTAAATAGCAAACAAATGCCTGCCACCATTAAAGAAAGTGAGGAATTAAAGATTAGGGTAAACCGTCTGCTGGTAGGAGGGGACTTCAGGGGAGTGGGTATGTTTTTTTTTTTGTTGTTTTTTTTTACAACAGCGCCAGCAACAGGCAGCCTGTCTGTCTCCATTTCGCCCACTTAATTAGAAACACAACTGTAGATACGCGCTGCTGCTGAGCAAAGACGTAGTCAGCGGTGATGTAAACCACTCTGTACAGAGGAAAGTCCTATCTCAGAGCTGAAAAGCAGCCTTCATGCCGTCCAGGAGTTACCATGACCTGGCTTGCGCCACTACAGATAGGCCACTCTGTTTATCCGACAATGTCATTTCTATGGCGAAGGAGAACGCGAGCCAGGCTTTTAGGGCTATTATCCCAGCCGTGGGATGTAATAGGATGTTAGATAAACAGGTAGAGAGGAGGGGAGGACTGGGAACCAATTTAATTTAATGTGCTTTCCAACAAAGGGCACTTTTCTTTTCCTTCGGTAGTCTTGTGCTTGCACGTCAGCCTAACACTCTTACCAAAATAAAGAATTTTTCCACCAGGAGAATTAGTGAATGTGTCCGAAATTCCTGGTTCTATATACACTGGACTAGTCTTAGAAAGGTAGAGTCCTATTTTCGGGTCCTATTTTAAAGACCTGTCATTGACGTGTCACACGTTTCTAACCGTGTCTTTAGGTGTAGTATAGTATAGTATAGTATAGTATAGTATAGTATAGTATAGTATAGCACATAGCCTAACAATTCTTGAATGCAAGTTGAACATGGGTTCTGGAATCTGTTGGACGTTTACTAGGACTGTTTCTGCTCAACTTTAGCTTAACGGTAGCTTAAATAGTCCACCAGTGTGTCATTTAACTGGAGGTCGACCAATACACATTCATTCAGGCCAATAAATATAACATTTTTTACTTTGCAATTTTTTATATAACCAATGACTAACCCTGAGTTGGGTTGGCGCCTTGTCCGGGTGGTTTTCCTGCCTCTCGCCTAATGATTCCAGTTGGTCTCCAGACAATCCGCAATCCTGATGGACAAATCGGATAAGGGAACGACGGACTGACTGACTGACTAATAACATATAATGTCTAAAATATACTGGGAAACATTCACTTTTTATTTGCATTGCTATGTGTGGTATTTTGTCTTAGCAAATGTTTAGCAAATAGCTGCGGTGATGCTATCACTGGGCAATGTTTCTATCATGAAGTTTCTGTACAGCAGCTCCAGTTACTAGAAGCTCAAACCGTTGCTAAGACAAAATACACACATAGAAATTTCGCCAATCAGCGTCTTCAAATCTTAGTTAGCAATGGAGTAAGGACACGTGACAGTTATTGCTGATGATGAACAGGATCATGTACAGGATTCAAGCAGCATCCGAATTTAGTCAGGTCTGTTCTGCAAAATCTGTTTTGGTAGAGAAAACTTTGGTAGAGAAACTACAAGGCAAAAAAAAGCCTGGTTAGCTGGATACATTACACACACATAGACAATATTTTTTTCTATAGATACAACTGGGATCCAGCAACATACAACACTAATATCGTCTTATTAGTGTTTTTGCTAATATAAATTAAAATTATAATTAAAACTACAAATTATAATCAAAACTAAAATAAAAAAACAAAACAAATAATTGCAATATTTCCATATATATATATATATATATATATATACTGTATATATACTCTTTATTTCTTGCATTTATCTCGGTGTTAATTGCACTATGCTCAATTTCAATTGCACAACTTTTCATATTTGCACTATATATTATTATTATTATTATTATTATTATATATATTTTTTTTAATCGAATATTCATATCGTTTTGTTTTGTGTTAAACTGTACAGGGATGGTTGCTGAAACTGATATTATACCACAAACTGCCCCACCTAGAACATTTTTACCAGTCTCCACTGCCGGCTATTATCTAATCAACCAATTACCTAGCAGCATAAAATCATGAAGATGGTTCCAGTTCACATCAAACGTCAGAATGTTTGACTTTAATTGTGTCATGGCTGTTGGTACCAGATGGGCTGGTTTGGGTTTTTCAGAAACTGCTGATCTCCAGGGATTTTCACACACAACACTCTCTAAAGTTTACACACAGAATAGGGGAAAGGAACACCAGAAAAACATCCAGTTCAGAAAAAAAACAACATCCAGTTCTGTGGGAGGAAATGCCTCATTGATGAGAGAGGTCAGAGACTGGTTTGATCTGACAGGAAGTTCATAGTAACTCAACCACTCTTTACAACCGTGGTGAGCAGAAAAGCATCAAGATGTCCAAGTTTGTGGTGGATGGACTACAAGAGCAGGAAACCACATTGAGTTCCTCTCCAGGCAGCCAAGAACAGACATCTGAGGACATGGTGGGAATAAATATTTATAAACAGTATGTACTAGATGTGATCCAGCTCTTTCAGTACAGGACTGCTCAGGATGCATGCAACCTCAGACGTAATACGTCTGCCATCTTACCAGCGTCATGTGACGAATGTTACGCTTCTCATTTTACAATCAGATGAAATGTGTTTGTCATTCATCACAAAGCTTCTCATAAAGTTATAATATTTTCAGTATTTATTTTTCTGGTTAAAACAGTTGAAACAGCTTTCCATCCTTTTCTTCTTCAGGTCCAAATTCCCTCCCAGTTCCAGTTGAATTATGGGATAGATCATCAGACCGCAGTGTGCTGTGTTCACATACTTTAACAGACTCACTTACTGTAACAGATAGTTCAGTATGGAACTTAGGGCACAGCCTAAAAAATACTCATGCTGAGTTTCACAGATACTCCACAGCCATGTCATGGTCAACAGTAGCTCCAAGATGATCAGAAGGTCGTGAGTTCAAATCCCACCACCATCAAGCTGCCACTGTTGGGCTCCTTGAGCAAGACACTTAACGGCAAAATGCTCAGTTGCATTACTGATATAAATGTGAGTCGCTCAGGATGAGGATGTCTGTAAATGTAAAGCCAGTGTAATTGTGATGTCGAGCTGATGTTTGGTGTGAATGTGTATGATTATTGCTCCTGCTACGTGATTGGATAGCTGTATGCGTTACTAATAAAGTGCTTATTTGGTGTATTAAGTCATTAAGGCTAATCATAACAAATGCTTTAGTGGTGTGGAAATAAACAGGTTATTAATGAATAGTTGGATTTTTTGCCGAACACATCTGCCTCCATTCACAGCAGAACTGGATCTGTTTCTGCCCCAGTGCCCATCTCCAGGGTAAATCAGTAACCCAGACGACACAAACAACCAGATGACACTGAACAAAAGTGCGGGACGACTGGTTTCAGTCAGGTGATTAACATGAGAACTCGTCTCTCTCCGGCTGCATGTTGCTGGTGTTTTCTGACTCGTATTGTTCTCCTTAGGGACTCAACCACTCTTGTAAAGTTTTATGATGTCTATAGTGCAAAGAGGACAGAAAAGACAAGCAGTGGCATTTAAAGCAGAGCAGACAGACATCCTAAAACTGCCAGGAATATATTATTGGTGACGCCAAGGCTTCCTGTGGAGCAGCAGGAGCTTTTATGACGTGTCAATGCCAAGCGTCAGTGTAATGAATTGTTAGTATTTAGTAACTCGTGTGAAAGAATGTGTCCAAGTTTTATTCTGATGTAGATATATCTGTAGTGCACAAATCAGATTAAAGAGACAGAGAGAGACATTTCAGACAAAGTGCTGTGAACTATTAAAAAATAAATAAATAAAAAATCTTTTGGTTGGCTTCTGTTAAATTTTTTTTATATTTAAACCATTTTCATGTTGATTTAAAAAAAATAACCAAAAATAAAATAGAATATTTTGACTATTTCTTGCAAAATATTTTTAAATACATTTGTTAAACAAAATGATGTTTTTAAAATTACATATATTTTTTTATAATTTTATATATTTTTTACACATTCAAACCATTTGTGTGCTTTTTCTTTATTATTATTTTTAATAAAAAAACTGTTTTACAATTAAACCATTAATGTCTTTAATTGCTTTTTAAGTATTTATTTAAGTATTTAAGTATCATTTTTACAAGAATGATTACATCAACATCTCCATAAATTCGTAGTTGCACACTTTTCAAGCCTATAATTGTCTCATTTTATCAGCAGATATTTTTATTATGTCTTACTGTATTCTTTTTTTTTAATTTATTTTGTTTTTTTTTCATTTGTTAATTTATAAAAAATAAGTAAATTAATTTAGCTATTTCTTTTTGCTTTTGAAATATTTTTAAATAAATAATATATTTTTTAAAACAAACATTATTACAACTATGTCTAGTTACTGTTTATTTACATGTAATTGTCTTATTTTATCAGCAGATATAATATTATTTTTATTATTTATTTATTTATGTTTGCCTGTTTTATTTTCACGTGTTAAAACTGACCTGCCAATGGTAAAAATGTTAACAGTATTAAATGTGTTATATAATAATCTCATGATGTGAAATATGAGATGCCTTTCTACAACATTATTATTTTCACAGCATGGTTTACGGTGCCTATTATTTTTTTTCTCATTCTTCTGAGATGATTCATGTCTCTGAAACACTCCAAACTAAAGTCAACCACTTTGCTCGGGTCGCCCAGATAAGCTTAAGAGGCAGGACGCACGTTAATACGAGCCTCACGTTGTCCTTTTACCCCCACCAAAAATAATCCTGCAGACCCGCCTCCATCTCCTCACCGCTCCACGGGTTCCGCTTGTCCCCCTGATTGCCTGGGTCACCCCCCCTTCACCCCCCTGGCAGGAAAAATAAACTTGACCCTTCAGATAGCAGGAGGTTCCTGGGGAGAGTTGACACCCCGTTCTGCCTGGTCTAAACCTACAGCCTTTGTCCACTATTTAGGGTGCCTCCCAGTTGGTCATGGCTGTTTACGCAGGTGGAGAGGTCACATATCTGCCAAGCGTCGGGGGAGAGAGAAGACTGGGTCACTATCTCATATCCACTCTGCATCAGTGAAACCATTCAGATGCCCTGAAATGACCTGGTCTTTATCTGGAGAACGTCGTATATCATGGAGATAATCGGTCCGTACTTCACTGATTTCCATTTCACATTGTGATTGTTGAAGCAACCAAACATTCGAGATTTTTGAGGTCATATGGATAGATAGATAGATAGATAGATAGATAGATAGATAGATAGATAGATAGATAGACAGCAGGTGATGTAAGCTGTGTCTCAGTACACAGTCCCAGTGGTTAGTACCTACCATAAGAGGTACGAAGAAGAACCAGTGACAGGGCGACCAAGACTCACTAGTGTGTACACCTTAACACCAGAACACCTTAAGAGGTCTTGTGGAGGCCATGCCTCGAGACATCAGAACTGTTTTGGCAGGTGGTGTTAATGTTGTGGCTGATCAGTGTACATATATGTATGTATATATACATACATTTACATGTAATACAGTACATCTTAGAGGACATGATTTGATTGTATAAAGTATGTAATGTATAAAGCTTAGATTGTTGATATACATACATAATGTATATTAATATACAAACGTTATAAAGAGCTTATGAAGCTGTGCTTTTTTTCTTTTGTAAATGTAACTATGTAGGAGTAAAGTTTTATTAAAACTTGGGTCAATTAGAAATCTTTGGAATTTCAGTAATTGAAGCACTTCGGAACCCGTGGAGCGGTGAGGAGATGGAGGCAGGTCTGCAGTAATCATTTTTACTGAGTTTTTTATCTCTGGTGTTCATTATTGTATTATTCCTGAATTAAAGAGTGAGTTTTATTGGGTTTGTAGAGACAAAACGTCAGTGTATAGATTATAAAAAGTGTATATATTATATCGAATATCTTTCATTATCATTTGATGGTAAAGTAATCAGATACAGAACGTGTTATTTATGTGCAGGGTCTAGTCATTTCCCAATGTCCATGATTTTCTTTCTAGGGATAAATGGCTGAAATTAATTTTTAACAAAAAACAATTTGCCAGTAACATCAATACCAATTTAATCCTGACATAAGGGTCTAAAAATTTTAAATAGCATTCAAAATGTAATACTAAAATTAATTTCAGTTCAGTAATTTTTATTCTTTTTTAAAAATTGTCGGAAAGGGTTGATATAAACTGTAAAACACAAGCATAGCATGTTTTTCACATTCTTTTTTTACTTTGGGATTTTTTTTTTATTTGGACTGTTTTTTCTTCTTTTCTTTTTACTTTGGTTTTTTTTTACTTTTTTTACATTTTTTCTTTTCTTGTCTTTTTTTTTTTTACAGTGGATTTATTTTACATAGTTTTTTCCTCTTCGTATTCACTTTGGATTTTGGTCTCTTTTCCTTTTCTTTTTTTACTTAGTTTTTTCTTTTGTTTTTACTTTGGAATTTGGTCTCTTTTTTACTCTTTTTTCTTTTGTTTTTCTTTCTTTGTTTTTACTTTGGAATTTGGTCTTTTTTTTACTTTTTTCTTTTGTTTTTCTTTCTTTGTTTTTCTTTGGATTTTCCCCCCATTAAAAAATCTTTCCTGGATGCAAATATTTAAGAACTACAAAACATTAAATCACACTGGATTAAATATTTATAGAAATAAACACACAAATGACTTCTACACCAATTATTCTGTTACTCAGCGCATTGAGTTCATCTTTATTCCCTGAAGATCCTAAAGCTCTGTTCTCATGTTTTCTTTATAGCTAAACAATGGCTCCTTTTTCAGTCCATGCAGTTTCTCAGATAGACAATTAAACAATGCTAAACCCAGAAATTATCCTCGATCCTTTACCAAACACGGCATGGTTCCAAACCCGAGGCTCCTGTTTCACAGACTTAAACACTTAAACACTTTGTTATGCAATGTTAAGGATATCACAAAACAAAGGAAGAGCAGAGATTTAGAAAGTATGTGAAAGTGAGATAGGCTGAGAGGAGAGTGGCATCGTGGAGGGCCGAGAGGTTAGAGGTTGGAAATCTTATCAATCCCACATGTGTGAATGAATATGAGTGTGAGGAGTGACTGGCCCTGGGAACCGGGTCTCTTTCTACACTCCTCTAAACATCCTCGTCTTGGAGCAGAGGGAGTCTCTGCAATAAAAGGTTGTAGACTGTGACTGAAGAGAAGGAACGACACTCCTCTCACCACTTCATTAACTCATCATACTGACCTACAGACACGGGACATGCCGCACTGATGTACTGATAATGAGATTAATGCTTTTACTGAGAAACTCTATGTATGTAAAAGCAGGAGTCTGGACCTGAAATGCAAAATTTAAATTACATTTAAACACACTCCACTATTCAAGAATGATTTTTTATTTTTTTTTATATTTATTTGATTTATGTTTATAAATATTTTATTAACTTAGAATTTCATGCCACTTAGCAAACAGATCAATAAAAACCTCTGCAAAATATTAAAAAAAAAATCTTTTTAAAATATATAATGTATTTTTAAATTGGAGCATAATTATTTAACAGCCATGTTGGAATGAATGACATCTAAAGCTATGCTAATGGTTTTAACAGTCATACCAAGGCATTCATTCCATCACCTCACTAATGTACGTGACACGAGCTTTCGGAGGTCAAAATGGAAATGTACAGTGTCCTTTTACTCAAGCACTGATCTCTATATCAGCTGCGGGGGGTATAATGGCTTTCTCCGGACTGAACACGTGTGCATGTATAATCTCAAATTTCTCTCATTAGCCTTTGACGTTAATGAAATCCGATATGGAGTTTGTTCTATATGTATACGTTCCAGTCGTTTCCCAACGTTCACGATACACGTACGAGGTCTGTAGGAAAGGCTGATCTACTGCTACGGTTGTACAACACTAAAGTCAGGACCATAAATTGTCGTCAACACGCTCAGTGATAACTAAACGCCGTTCCGGCCCGGCACAAATATACGATCTTCATTGCCCAGAATGACAGATATTCACTATCAGGCTTGAACTGTCCTCCCTATAGCATGACTATACATGAGTGTGTGGTGTAGTGTGTGTGCGTGTGTGTGTGTGTATTATGTGTATGTGCGTGTATGAGGGAGGGGGCAGAACGTATTCTCCGGCCCACAGTTCCGGCAGGAGGAATGAGAAAGAAAAACAGCCCTGTGTCTTGTTGCCGGACTGGAACGCAGTGCAAAACACATGGTCCCAATTTCACGGCTGTGGATGGAGAAGTGCGGGCGGATGTGGGGGCAGGAACAAACATGCAATCTGCAGACATTAATACCTCAGTAATAGTCACATTCACTTAAAACCAAGAAACATTCTCTCTCTCTCTTTCTCTCTTTCTCTCTCTCTCTCTCTCTCTCTCTCTCTCTCTCCCCGTGTATCACTCTTTCTCTTAAAAACATAAACACCCTCAGCCCTCGACTCACATGCAATCTGTTTTTCCCCACTCCCATTCCATCTCGCTCACTACACACTCATTTTAACACACATACTTCCTCTATCTCTCTCTCTCTCTCTCTCTCTTTCTCTCTCTATGTTACAGTAAACTGCTTTCCTCTATCCCAACCAACCAGGTCCTATAGGGCAGGAAGCAGCTGTGGGGCTCTTCAACCTCCTCACACTCCGGATGCTTTCCTCAGTCTTGTGGACCACTTGAGTTTCAAAACCCAGGCCCTGTTTTTTTTTTTCCCTCCTTTTTCTCTTTCTTCGTGCCTTTTTTTTTTACTCACTTAATTACGTAATGACGGCAGCTGAATAATGTACGCAATTCTGCCTTTACAGACAAGAAATAACAGGTTATAATAAGACATTTAGGGTTCGTTTATAGTCTTTAAGATGCTCTGTAAATTCCTTGTTACGGCTTTTAACTTTTATACAGAAGCCATCAGTAAAAAGTCCCATCCTTGGGGGACTGGATGGTTGGTTCTTAAAATCGGAGTAACGGTGTCTGAGTTTCGGTAGTTAAAGTAACATTTTGTATGTGTTATATTGCTGTGTAGTGTGTATGTGGACATCGGTGGGAAAATCCAACATATAACAGGCAGTACAGAACAGCCTGGCTGGGCAGATTACCCATAATTCTCCACATTACTATCAAACCTCAGTATTTCCTCTGCCAAGAAGGCGTTCCTCTTTCAGCTGAACTAGTAAACATGAGAGGGTTTTTTAATGGTCTCAACACTTTAGCTGAGAAACATTTAAAGTACATCCAGTGAATAAGAAGGTAAGATTATAAAACTGTGCCGCAAAGCTTTGTGAGTTTTGCTAAAATTTCAGGTGGCATCAGTATATGAAGTATTGCAGCATTCAAATGACATCCTAAGTGGGAAGTGGGAGTTTACGACTTGATCATAACTCGGAAACTGCTTTGTTACCAACAATCTATCAAACTAGCTGTGACTAGTGATTACGGTTATCTCCTCCAAACAGGTAACTACACTGAAGTGCCAAAAAAATGGTACATCAGTCTAATACTTGGAAGTTCCCTCACGGGGCGCTGAATCCACAAACTTGAAGGCAATGAACACCATAGTTTCTGTAGAACGTTCAACAATTCTGTCGTGTTCTGAGTCGTAGGATTCCTGTGTTCCACAGCGCCTTGCCATGGCATCCCAGATGTGTTGGAATGACTAAACCCCAACCCTTTAACCATAATTTGGCGTCCATAGACGTGTGTGGTGGTGCATTGTCCTGTTAGAAAAGGACAAACCTATCAGAATAAATGCAGGACATGGGATGCCAGCTAAAAAAACCCATACCATTATGGAGCCACCACCAGTCTATGTATTTTGTATAGACTAGATCTGTATCAGTACGGTGTATATTAAGTTAAGAAGCAATCAGGTTTGCAAATTGAGGAGTTTATGAGTATGGATACTAGGTTTTTGGTTACTGATCCAAAAATGGGGGGGGTCCAAGCCTTTGCACCACAAAGCTTGGTGCCCTTGAGCAGGGACTTTAGTCCTTTTCTGCTTCAGGGACACTGTATCATGGCTAGAGGTGGATAGTTACGCACTACATTTACTCCGTAACTTTCACTTGAGTAACTTATAAGAGTAGTTTTATTGCAGCATATGTTACTTTTACTTAAGTATTCTTATAAAGAAAAAGCGCTACTTTTACTTCGTTATTCACTGAGCTATATTCTGCTTGCTACTTCTTTTTTTTAGAGATTTTTTATTGATCCGTCCGATGCACCATGTCTGTTTTGTTTTGTTTTGTCAAGATTTTCGACTGAGGCTCTGTCACATGACTGCGTCTCACCAATCAAATGTAGCCACTAGTGACGTTTGACTCCATTTCGCCAATCAAACACAGCCGAGTCGTCACATGACTGCACACAAAATTCCAGCAGCAAACACAGGCAGAAAAGAGCACAGAAGCACAATACAATGGCGGAGACGACGGCGTGTGTTTAACAACAACCCGAAGAGAATTTAATTGATGTTACTTTGTAAAGATTTAATTTATTATTGTTTCAGTTGTTTACGAGAAATTCTCCGCCTCCGAATTTGTTTATTGCTTTTTTTTTTTTTTGCAGGCGTATTATTTGACGTCTTGATTATTAAACGAAGAGTGACTCAGCAGTTACTCAGAACTTGAGGAGTTTTTTCACCTAGTACTTTTTACTCTAAATCAAGTAATTAATTGAGTGACGATTCCTATTCTAAAGTAACAGTACTTTTACTCGAGTACAATACGCCTCTGGGCATGACTTTGTCCCCGGCTGTGCTATGTCCCCAACTTCCTAACCATCTGGGAAATCCAAAGAAAAGTATTTCACATAAAGGCTTCTTCTTCTTTAGTGGAGTATTTAGTATTATGATAATTGAGGCCTCTAACTCTCATTTTAACTCTCAAGTCATACTACAAGCCTGTAGAACATCACTCAGTGTTGGTACCCTTGAAATACTACACCCATATACAGTCTAGTCATTATGATAATAACAATCGACAAATCTTCTGTTTTGGGTCACACCCAAAGTCATGTACTAGTAAAACAGTAATAATGTCATTTCACATGTTATGACATAAGCCTGCAGCCTTCATTGCTTAAGAAAGGGTTTATGCACTGTTTAGAAATGTGTTATAAAGGGTCAGTAGATGTACTTTATATATGGCCAATAAAGTATCAACCATTCATTTCCTTTCAAACCCAATTACCACAGCATGTGCTAGTGAGAACACATCATCTGGAACACCAGTATCAAAAGGTGACCTCACTGATAAAATCCGCGGGTAATTGTAAATGCTTCGATTCATTGATTCTTGTCGTTTTGTTTTGCTAAGGCTGCTCTAGCAGGTTGCTGACCTTTGTTTGGCGGTGAGATGGGCGAAAGACAGCTTTCACATACGGGCCCCAGTGAGGAGCGCCAGCATGGGGGTAATTAAAACAAACTAGCACTGCTTTCTCAGGTCCAGCCCCAAACAAACGTCAACTCGCTTGTCTATTCTACACATCCGGAGGGGAAGGGGGGTAAGTAAGAGTGCTGTTGTCAGCAGGACCCAGAGACACGAAGGGACATTTGGGCCTGGGGATGGAAAAAAAATCCTCCCGCGATCACTAGGACGTGACAAAACCTGTGAGCTGTGAGAGGCAGCGTAACCTCCCGTCGCACTCGTCGGCCATCTTTGTTTGGTTAAGCTCTTAGAGCATGGCCACTTTCTTGCCTTGTCAGTGTTTGTTCATCCTTCTATTTTGGCATTAATCTCCTTGCTCTGTCCTGCAGGGGAAAATTCCCAGCTGTTGTGTCAGCAGAGGGGGTGTAAAAAACACCTCTCAATACACAAACATTAAGCAATAAACCAGCGATGGTTGGCTGGCATGTACGTATAGCTGAGGTGAGATGTTGAATGGGAACAGGAGCTGTCAAAAACAGCATGGTGTCCAGATTGGCATGGATACACTGAAGACAATTAACATATTGGACGGGCACACACATACACACACACACACATGCTTGGGCTAACAATGCACCCTCAGCATTTGCATGATCTACTGTATCTACAGCCAGGAAGTCAAGTATATGTAAAACAAGTACTATAAATTTTACACGGCCGACTCCTATGCAAGGTTATCAGGGTTAGCACAACCTGCATTAGCCATTGTTCCCCCAGAAATTTTTCTACCAATAGCAGAAAACTCTTACATTTTGAAAGTCAAATCCGGTAGATCAAGTAAGGATTAGCCATTACTTGACTTAATATATGTTTGGATAGTAATAGGTTGAAGCACATATCATGTTGGTTCTTGTACAGATTTACGAAGTCAAATTCCTGTCTACTGTTAGCGTCTGGATCTGATCTTTAACAACAGACATTTACGGAAATCAGATTATAGATCTAGATCCTGAATGCACATGCCACTTGCATATTCTGATTATAAATAATTACAGAGTACAATTGGATAAAATCAAACAATACTTTATGGTTACTGTAACTGTTCCTAGCTGATAAACATTCAAAGTATCAAAGCATTTTTATTGTTTTTGTCATGCAAAACAAATTGTGGAGCAATTTCACAGATTAGGAGTCTAAAAAAGAAGCCCCTAGTGGCCCATAGTGTAGTCGTCATTTTATAGGTACTAATAAAGATCCTGCACTTTCAGACTGAAGCAGGTGTAATGGATAATAATCAACCAAAGGGTTTTATTACAGCTTTAAAAGCTTCTCCTTGCATTACATTTCTAAGACAGTCAGTTCAGTTTGGTGCAATTTATTTGGTTGATAAACTGACCAGTGGTCTAAGGGCTAATCTGATTATGCTAGCTTTTCTTACATTAACATTTATATCTATAGCATTTAGCAGACACCCTTAACAAGAAAAACTTACCAAACTGATTAGTCATTAACTTAGAATATCTAAAGCTGGTGCTGGTAGATCTGAATTCAAGGTACTTTGATCTAGGATACTACCAAAGATGAGCTGTACAATACCTAATACAAACAAATACAAGCAAAACAAGTCCTATAACCTGAAAGTACTCATATACGCACAATTGTTTTCTTTTAAATGGAGCAGCATTATTTAGTCATTATTAATTTAATTTATCATGAAAGTATTCCATGACTAAGAAGCATTTTAAGTGCTCGGCTTGCATGACTACATCTATGTGAGATGTTCCCAGCTGGTCTTTTAGAGTATCTGAACAAATGTAGTCTCTGATTGTTTTTTTGCAGAGGAACAAACAACTAGATTCAGGAAGAAGTTTGCAAATTCTTGAACATATCCAGAAAATGGCCTCTTTTTCATAGACAGGTTTTATTTACATGCAGATAGATAGACGGACTATTAAAGGATGATCCTTACAAGGACGGCAACAAGGATAGCAGACCCGACCTTTAAAGGGCTGCTATGGGTAGTGGCCACATACCACATCTGACTCCTCATCTCCCTCAACCACATCGCTGCCTCCAGTTTAAACAAATATGCCGCTCGCATAGGCCCTGCTCAAAAATACAGATCTTCCATTTTTAAAAGTAGGCACAGTTTTTTGTAGCCATGCCTGGGACCACAGTTGGTCCAGTTTGATTTATTATACAAGGATGCCATCTGAGAATGATGTCGGAGTGAAAAAAAAAAAGACTTGTTTCAAAGAATGCAAACTGTGGCAGGCCAACACGGCCATAAAACTTCACGCCAGAAAAAAAGTACATTAAAAAGTTTATTGGATATTTTTCTCCTACTCATATATTCTTGACATTTCCTCGTACTTGAGTTACTGTGCCAAAATTAAAACTGGTGTGGCCAGTTCCATTTAAAATGAGAATCTGAAATAGTTTTATGGGCCATCTGGAAAAAAATGGATGTTTTTTCCTTAAAAAAAAAACAAAAACAAACTCATTTCTTTTTAACTGCTAAAACAGAAATGTGAATTTAACCGGCTTGTTAAAAAAGAAATCACAATCAAAAACAAATAAAAAAGTCGAGCAAAACCTGCTTAAAAATCTTATTTATATACATTTTATATCATATTTACATACTAAACAGTCCATATGAGGGAAAACAGACCAACTTAAATAAAGTGCAACAATTGGCTTGGTTACTGCTGCTTGTATTTGAAAAGAAACTTCATTTCCCAAAGCCAATAAAGGCAGACATTAGAAGCAGCTCCATGACTATAACCTCAGGGTGTGTTTCTCTCCGAACGTCATGAAATGGTGGAGTAGTTTAGCACAAAAGGGACAATTAAAGTGGCTTAAACACCCTGCAATTGCTGTTCAGAGTATCTTCATGACTACACAATGGGGAAAAGGAAACCAGTCAACCATCCTGATATGTAATGGAGACACTGAATGAAACTACATGATGTGAGCACACTCGGGATGTAGTAACACTTTCTACTGACCTAAAATCAATGATTTAACGTCATCCGATGTAGTATTATAGAGGAGCATCAGATTGCTTCACAACACAACAAGAGGCAAGTAATAAACCTGATGTTCATTATGTCATGAGTTTGTTCATTCATTCTAAGTAACTGTCTCAGTAACCCACCAGATCGCAACGTAATCCAACACGTCTGGGACGCCATGCCATGCAGAGTGCTGTGCAACACAGAAATCATACGACAGGATTGTGGACAGTTCTGCAAGGAAGTAGCTATAGTGTTCACTGCCTACAGAATATTTCTGCATGATTATGGAGTCCATGCCCCATTCAAGTCTACCAAGTATTACACTGGTGTACCACCAGCGTTGCATGGTATCCCAAAACTCGGATGAGTGTTCCTCTAACCATAATCTGGTGTCTCTAGACGTGTGTGGTGATGCATTGTCCTGTTAGAAGAGGACAAACCCGTCAGAATGAATACAGGACATGATTCAGAAAGGAGACACACACAGTGTTGACCTGTCAGAGACGTCTTAATTAATTAATTAATTAATAATTCAATTCAATTAAATTTCAATCAAATTTAATTTTATTTGTATAGAACTTTTAACAATGGACATTGCCCCAAAGCAGATTTACAGAAATAAAGGAACAGGTTATACATTTATAGAAATGTTTTCCCTGATGAGAAGCTGGTGGTGAGAGTGGCAAGGAAAAACTCCCTGAGATGACAAGAGGAAGAAACCTTGAGAGGAACCAGATATATAACTAAACCTGTCCTCATAGAAATAAAAAAATGCAAGTAACCAGAGAATTAATTAAAGTCTGTAATCTAATTTATGGTTTCTACATCTGTCCATTATGGTGTTTTATTGACTGTCCATGTCCATGTTGGATTCAGATGAAATGAATGAATGAAAACTATTTTGCCTTACTGTGTTTGCACACAGAGGAATGTGAGCTCTGCATTTAACCCATCTGTGCAGTAAAACACACACACCAGTGAACACTAGGGGCAGGGAAAGTTGTGACATCACTAGGGGGCAGGGGGCAGCCCCAAGCCACGGCACCCAGGAAGCAGGTGGGGGAGTTAGGTGCCTTGTTCAAGGGCACCTCAGTCGTGTCTTGCCCTGGGTGGGGATCGAACCCGCGACCTTTCGGTCACAAGACCGGTTCCCTAACCACTAGGCCACGGCTGCCCCCCTCAAGATGAGACCCCAAGAAGAAACAGAGGGTCAGAGTGGATCAGGAAGGTTTGGATTTGGGAAGGAATCCTATATCGGGGTCACCGGTATCTCCTGGTGCCTCAGCCGTATCAGGTGTAGCTCATCCGAATAGGAGGTGAAGAGAGCGAGAGAGTAGAGAAGAGAATACAGAGAGTTAGGGGTTATCTTTTATGTAATAACTGTAATAACTGTGAATAACTGCTTATGACTTTAATTATATTTAAATATTACTATCTAATTTCAAAAAGTTACAAATTTAAGCAATGTCATTTATTTTAGTATGAGAATAATACACACACCTCCACTAACGAGTGCTTGGCTTTTGCTTGCTGAAGAAAATACAAATTTATATAAACATCTGTAAATCTAATCTTTTGTACTCGATGTGTTTATTTATGTAGAAGTGACGTGATTATTAGATAGTATTGTTGAACTTTAGACTGGTAGCTTGGTCGAGGTATTGTCGTCAGGTTAGACGTGTGTAATTGTGGAAATCTGTACGCAGTGTGGAATAAAATCAAAGAGCTGACGATATTTTAAAAAAATGAAAAGTTTTTTTCACTCCTTGTTTGCTCTCAGTAATGATATAGGATGATATATTTACATGTTGGTCAGCTTATTTCTTTACTACTTGCTTGTAAATGGGCTTTAAATGCCAGATTTGCATGGCAAAATATGAGCTTTACATTAGCCAAATAGACTCATTTGCATAAAGCCAGTGCAATGAATGAAGTCTCTATCGCCTATTCTTTGAGCATGGATGTCTCACCACCTCCTGTCTCTTTGCTTCCACTCTAGACTGCCCCAGTCACTACGTCTATATTGTCTCTCATCCACCCACACCCTGTGTCATTGTCTTTTCTTTTTTTCTTTCGCTGTCTATCAAATCCATTCCTCACAGGGACACTCATGTCTTGACAGAAAGTTGTGACATCTCTGTCTCTCTTTCACATACACACACACTTGTAGACAATAGTTAGGTCACATGCTGGTGACTTATAAGTAGGGCCTTAAAGAAAAGAAAAAAACCAACACCACTGGGATACTGTTTCAGCAAACTAACCCTGGTTGTTGCAGGAAAGACCTACAACTGGTCAGCCTACAGACTTCAATTCTTTGGTTCGCACTTGTTTTTACACACCTAACTCAAGATGTAGTACGTTTCAGACGCTACACCGCCACGGAAGCTCCCGGATCAATCCGCATCTCCGGCTCGATGACAGGCCTCATCTTACAAAGCCTGATTCAGATTGACATCTCAATGCAGGGGCCAGTGCCCGTCCTTTACAAGCACCATTTCACGGCTTTGTCCTCTGCCCAAAACCACCACCACCACCTCCATCGCTTCCCCCAAACCCATCCAGCCAGAACCCAACCGTGCCTCTTTATCATCAGACGCTCACATCAGGTTGGCAGGAGGGACGTAGGGGGGGTGTTGGGAGGTCCCCTCATTATACCCCGCTGGCCTTCAATTGGCGTCGAAACCGGCTTGTTCCATATACTTAGCTTTTGCATACGAATGGCTCGGCTATTGTCCGGCACTAAATGCGCATTAAATCTGTCTGGAGGTGCAATCATTTTTCCCTTTTCTTCCCTCTGCTTAATAAACTAATTAATTGGACAGCTCTGATTTACGGGCGGAAGACATCTTCAGTGCTTAATTTCGTTGTTTTGTACGCTTTCCCAATACCGTGCCAAGAGTCTGACATGTAACGATAGGATGTTTATAGTATTGCCAAGAGCCCAGCGCAGCCGTCCCTGGGCCACTTCATCCCAGAGCCAGATGAGATTTCTGGCTTTTGTCTCTGGCAGTAGCTAAATAGACTCGTCCAACTGGGACAGCCTGTTGCCAGGGACACACGTTAATCATCTAGCCCTCAGGTCAGCCCTTTGCTCCGGTCCAGACGGCAGACGTCGCACGAGAATCGGCCACCGATCGGAGAGGCTGGAGTCAGCTCACTTTGTTCATTGCTGTAAAAGTTTACCTTATCATCCAAAAGCCTTGTACTACTGAAAGATCAACAACCAGCAACCATTTCCTGTTCCGATGTTAACTCTCCATTCTGGTCCGTGACAAAGACCTCGATTTATGATTAAGACAGAACAATTGATTTCAGAAGGGAGCGTTTAAAAGGAAGGAGAAAATCTGGAACGGCTTTATCTCGGGATCGTTGGACATTTTTTTCCGAGTTAATAGTTTTCAACAGCCGTACAGAGCGAAGGCTCAGTCCGCTCATGCGGAAGCGTCAGTATGAGTGTTATAGGGGATCTTGAAAGTGCTTAAATAGCCTCTGCTTTATTTCTCCATATAAGAATCTGAAATTCCTCTCCTGTAAAGGTGCACATTATCCTAAATAGTGGACTGGGGTGAATTTTTTTGACTCCATAGTGGGCATTGTCTGTCTGTCCATCTACTCTCACTTTCACAGATCAAACTGCCTGGCTCCAGCCCACATGCCAGGCACCTTTAGGGCAGAGACCCCGAGGGGGACTTCATCTCCCGGCTCGGACAGCTGTCATCAACCCAGTGTGGGTTTATTTGTTCCCAGTCTCCACTGAGTTCCTCATACAATGTCCAGATCAAGCCTCTGGTTTGAGGCCAGTGGGCTCCCAGCTGCACATCAAGCCTCTCATCTCGCCTTGCTTATTCCTTTAATTAAACACTCGGAGAAATAGCTCCTGGAGAGACACCGCCGCATTTCCAAAAAAGCTTGGCCACATTCACCAAGCCGCAACCTCCACTACACCCCACCCCCCCTTACCACCACCCTCGCCCTTTCTCCTTTTCTCCACACCCTTGTCGAGGGAGGTGGCAAGCTGTTCTGCGAGCCCCCCAGCTCATATACATAATCCTACTCTCTTCCCCCACCGCCACCGTCCTCTCTTCCTGCCATCTCAATGGCGCTTCACTCCTTCAGCCCCGAGTGGCTCAAAAGGAGCCCGCGCCTCCCGCTACTATGGGCCCGTGGGCGCAGTGAGAAAATGAAGACCTCTGCACCCCTACAAATCCCCAGGAATTTCTCATTAAGAACAGGTCCCGGGCCCCTGAAGACCCCCGGCCCCCCCCCCCCATACACACATTCCCCTCCCTACCAAAATGTCTGAAGAAGTTGACCCTCTTGCTTGGAAGAATGAACTACTTGAGTCCCTATGTGTGTTATTCACCTTGCTCCTATTCTCTACATACAAGAGGCTTCCCTTCACCAGGGGCACTTTCACAGTCCTTAAGACTTCCTCTTTTTTTGGGGCACATTTTTAATATGTATTCATACAAGCAATGGAAAAAACCTGAGCTTTGGTTTGGATTGGTTTTAGTTTATTGTCCAAGAAGTGTGATTCGTTCTGGTTTGGATGAGTAATGCGTGTATTTTATATAGAAAAAGTGTTTTAGAGATTCGTTTATCCACCCAGATTGGTATGTTTATGAAAGAACTGGGGTTTATACTAATACTAAAACAAATTAATTCACCTTTGTCCTTGTATTGCACAGCCAAGTGCCAGAAAAAGTGGTCCACCCGTCTAACACTTGGTAGGTCTCCTACAGGGCATGGACTCCACAAGCAATGAACATCATACATCCTGCAAAACGGTCCACAAGTTTTAAATCTGGTGACTTAGATGCAGAACCTCATACCATTATGAAGGTTTGTACAGATTTCCATCACGTTATACATGCACCGGTGGATGCAGTCAGTGATGTGTATCGGTTACATTGCTATGTACTTTGCATAGGCTCTTCTGTACCAGATTTTCTGGGACTTAAGTGTACATGTAAGTGATTAGAGATTAAACATGTGACGTGCATATGGAGAGGTACTATCTCCATCTACTGGAGAATAAACTTTTCTGCCTGAATTTTTAAAACCTGGTCCTGAGAAGCAAATTTGAAATGTTTAATTACACCTAATTATCTAATTAAATATTTAATATTTCTAGTAATATTTAATAAAATATTTATTATTATTATTATTATTATTATTATTATTATTTAATGTGATTATAAAATATTTAATATAATAATTATTATATTTAATTTAAAAACTGAATTGGCTAAAATGGTCTGAAAGCCTGAGAAGTTTTTTTTATTTATTTTACAGATTTTACAGCTCTAAAAGTCTCTATTTAGGGACCAGGAAGAAAAGCTAACAAAGTGAAACTTGAGCCTCGGCCTCTATAGTTCAGACTGTTCAGTTGTTTGGTTACGTGTGGCACAAGGAATACAATTTCCTCTACCACACACAGTAAAATTACACACATGTATCATTCAGTCTGTGATTAAAGCTCAGCTTTGTACAGTCTAAACTTAGACTTGAGTAATGTACTCAGGCAACGTTCCATGGAAAACTGAGAAATGAGGATGTGTAATGTGAAATATGCTTATTATGGTCTTAGACTTGTCCGAGGCTAAGGTTTTTAACTGACTACTTCAGTTCAGTCTGTTTTGACGGATGCAGAGGAATCTATAATGAAACGACAGAAGAGAAGCCAATACTCCACTATACTCTCTGCCGTTCCTGTGGTTTCATATGGTAGTTATTTTAGGTGTTATATTTACGTTTGCCAGCAAAAAAAAAGGTGCAGATCATTTTGAAATCTGTAAAGCATGAATCTTTATTTCCCTCTTTATTCCCTTGTTCAAAGTCCAGTGTCTGTGAAAAAAATTGGTTAATTAAGAGAGAGAGAGAGAGAGAGAGACAGGAGACAGAGAGAGAGGAGAGAGAGAGGAGAGAGAGAGAGAGCTGTCACAAGTGGAGACAGCTGACAGCTGGGATAGTTAGAGGTCAGGGGTTGGGGGAAGACTGTGGAATCTCAGCAACACACACACACACACACACACACACACACACACACACACTTTGTGACTACAAATATGAAACCAAAATGAACCATAACACAATGTAGAAAGTCATGAGAGAGAGAATGAAGAGTTGATCATTCGGTGATCTTACATTAAAGAAAATAAACAAATAAATAAATAAGAAAAAAGGAGGGCAGCCATGAAGTAGTGGTTAGGGAACTAGTCTTGTGACTGGAATGTCACGGGTTCGATCCCCGCACAAGGCAAGACAAGACTGAGGTGCAAGGCACATAACTCCCCCAAATGCTCCCCAGGCGTCATGGTTTGGGGCTGCCCCCCCACTCCGGGCAAATGTGTTTACTGCCCCCTAGTGTTTACTGGTGTGTGAGTGTGTGTTTCCTTGAACGGATGGGTTAAATACGGAGGTCACATTCCTTTGTGTGCAAGCACAGTAGGCAAATAGTTCACTTTCAAAGTTTGGTGTTTGTAAATCAGAAGATTGGGGATTTTAGATTTGATCATTTGGAGATTATAAGATATAGAGAGTGGAGATTTGGAGATGTGGGGGTTACTAAAGATTGGAGATTTATGTTATTTTTTTATATACGTAGACTAGAGTTGGGGAATGAAGGTTTGGAGATTTGGAGAATTAAGTTTTGGAGTTTTGGCTGCTAAAGATTTGGAAATATGGAGATCAGTTTATTGCCTGTTTAGAGTCAGTTGTTTTTTAGGCACTGTGTTTTAACAGAAAATAACAGACTATAACACAACAGTCTGTCTTGAGGTTCTATTCATGTTCTCTCTGTGTTTCTGGGTTCTCTGGGTTTCCTCAGACTACAGCTGTAGAACTCATTGAGGATTGGATTGTTTTACTCTTTAGCATTGCTTTCACTGAACATGGACTTGGTTTCAATTGTCAGTTTGTGAATAAATTATTACTTCTATAAAACAGCCTAATAAGTGATGCAATGCACAAATGAAACCAACTGAATGATCGATTGGCTTGTCTTGGTAATGTATTGGATGTTTTTCTGTCCAGATCTTAACAGAAGGTGTCTCACTCGCCCTTTTGGCTAATTCAGTTTCTTGAAGGGCTGAAAAGTACACCATCATGTATAACATCTGAAGATCCTTATGTTCTCACACATAAACAGCCACCACTGTTTGAGTATACAGTAAAGTAGTGTATGGAACCCTAACACTAACCCAATGAAGTCCACGAGCTCTGGATAAGCACTGAAGAGCAACCAGAAGAGCAACTGATCACTTTTGTGGAGTTGTAGCGCCACCCAGTGACCACATTTATTAGCAGGGGGAATATCTCCGTCCTACAGCAGTCTCCAGAATGTACACAAAATGGTGTGAAAACCATCTAGCAAGCATCAGTTCAACACCCCGGTGATGACGGAGGGTCAGAGGAATGAAGACTAGACTGGTTTGAGCTGAGAGGAAGGTTATAACAGCTCAAATAACCACTCTGTAGAAATGTGATTAGCAGAAAAGCATCACAAACACATGCATGTACAACACATGGAAATGTGAGGCTAGGACAGCAGAAGACCTCGTTGGGTTCCAGTCCTCAAACAGGAATCTGAGGTTATTATGGGAAAGCAGGACTACTTACAATTCCTTCAGATGGGTTATGGAGACAAAACCGTCCCGTGTACACCTTCAGTCTGGAGGGACCCAAAGTCTGGTCAATGTTTTTATTGCAAGTGTAATTCAGTTTGCAGGCAGCAGAGGGCTCTAAAAACTGCAAAATAACCCTCAAAGCTGAAAAGAGCTGTTATTACTTGCATTCCTCCTCCACTGAGTGGGGTTTTTATTATGTTAAGTTTTTGAGTTGTCTATCCAACATCTTCGTTAGATACCCTTACAATGTCTCAATAAAGAGTGGTTGAATGTTTGTAGGATTTGTGTGTAATTACCATAATAACCAAAACTAAATAAGGACACAGCAAGGTCAGACATAATAATGAAAAAAATGAAAGTGAACTATTTGTCTACTGTTCTCCTCACAGAGGAATATGACCTCTGCATTTAACCTATCCGTGCAGTGAAACACACACTAGTGAACACTAGGGGGCAGTGAACACACTTGCCCAGAGCAGGGGGCAGCCTCAAACCACAGTGCATGGGTAGAAGCTGGGGGGTTAAGTGCCCTGCACAAGGGCACTTAAGTCATGTCCGTTGCGGGGATCGAAACCGTGAACTTTTGGTTCCCTAACAACAAGGCTGTGGCTGCCTACCTCCCAGAATTTACAGGACTATTTTCTGGCTATGTAACAGTTTTTGCCCTGTCTGTGGGAAATTCTAGTTATTGCAGTATCCCTAAAATAAGTGATTAAACACAGAAGTTGTATAGATGTATCCCTGCTACCATCAAATGCACTGAAGCATGGTCAAGGTATATTTTAAGGTATATGAGGTTTACCTAAGTACTGCCAATTAGGTAGCTGTGGCTGGCCAATAGAGGGTGCTAGGGTGCTAGTAGTGGAATAAGGACACATGACAGTCATAGCCAATGACGAATGTGATCATTCAGAACACAGGACTCAAACTTTGGTGGAGAAACTACAGGTCATAGAGTGAATTCCACCTTAAAATTTACATTTATGTCCATCAATAAGTAAGTGTGTGTGTGTCCGTCTGCAGTGGACTAGGGTCCCATCTATAAAGTTTATGAGGTATGTAAGCTTTTATAATTAGGGACACAAAAAATCAACTAAATATCAATGACAACATTTACAGCACCTGGGAGACGTCCTTTTCTGGAGCAGTATACCTGTGTCTCATTTATACAACTGAGCAGTCGAGGATTGAGGGTCTTGCTCAGGGGCCAAACAGTGGCAGCTACATGTAAAAAAGAGAGAGCGAGAGAGAGCGAGAAAGAGAGGGGAAATGTGTGTATAACAGAATCTAATAAAAGCTTAATTGATTCAGATGCACCTTTGTCATCCCAATAAAGCGATAAATACAAATCAAACTGAATCACACTGAATCTTTATTTCACTTCATCTGGCTTATGAACAGATTTTTCACAAAGGCTTTCACAAAGTTTTATAACATCTGTATTAAAACAGATCTCATGTTATGTTTTCCCATATGTTCTACAGTATACAGTACATGTTTATCAGATATTTAATAAAATCTTCCACCTTTAAGTTAGTCGAATAAAGTACAGTATAGCAAATATCACACTTGTCTATGGATGTCTTATCAAGACATAAAGACAAAACAATCTTTAGAATGAAAACTGAGTATTTTTTGTTGAGCTTTAGCGCCCCCTATAAACTAACGGTATTATTGCATTCTGCTTGTACACTTTTAACATTTTAATGTGAAAGTGAAATATTGGCCTACTGTGAGGAATGTGACCTCTGCATGTAACCCATTCATGCAGTGAAACACACACACACACACACCAGTGAACATAAGGGGGCAGTGAACACCCATGGTGGGAGCCAAGGGGGCAGCCCCAAACCGCAGCATCTGGGGCACCTCAGACGTGTCTTGCCCTGTGTGGGGCTCGAACCCAGGACCTTTCAGTCACAAGTCCAGTTCCCTAAACTCTAGTCCACGGCTGCCATGCAAGTTTATATTTGTTAAACAGAACCACATGTGATATGATTACCCTCATGTTTGCATTAAGCTATTAAATAAAATAAATAAATAAATAAATGAGCACTACTTTTTATGTCGTAAAAATAGTTATTTGAACGAACATTGACATTAAACATTCATGACATTTTTCTTTTCTATGTGAAATTCTTCGTTTTTGGATCAATAAAGTGTTACTGGTGAGAATATATCCAGAGGAGGAGGAGACAGGGTAAGAATAGTACTATGTGTGTGTATACAGTGATCAGCCATAACATTAACACCACCTGCAAAAACAGCCACCAAAATAGTTCTGGTCTGTCCAGGCATTGACTCCACAAGACCTCTGGACTGTTCTGTGTTATCTGGCACTAAGACGTTAGCAACAGATCCTTCTGTAGATCTTCTATGGGATCAGAACAGATAGGCTACCCCTCACCCGCCATACACATCAGTTTGTCTTGGTTTGCGAGGACCCTGTCACTGGTTCACCAGTTGTTCTTCCTTGGACCACTTTTGGTGTGTACTAACCACTGTGTATCCTAGGACACAACTACACAAGACCTGCTGATTTGGAGATGTTCTAAGTCGTCTAGACATCACAATTTTCAAAGTCACTCAGATCCTTAGGTTTGCCCATTTTTCCGACTTCCAACACATTTATTTTGAGAACTGACTGTTCACTTACCGTCTAATATATTTTACCCCTTAACATATACCACTGTAATGAGGTTTTTCACTTCACCGATCAGCGGGTTTGTAATGTCATGGATGATCAGTGTGCACATACATATACATATATTAAATAATAATACATTTGTTATTACTAAGAGCTTGTAAAAGCTCTTGCTGCACATTAGAGCTTTTATACTGCATCGGTTTATTAATCTACTGGGGAATTTCTCCCAGCAAAATCATAAACCAGTGCCTGAATTATATGAATTTATTAATATGGTAGTATTTTATATTCCAGCAGTATCCAGTAATGAAAATATTCTGCCTTGCTTTGGCATTATACATTATACATTAGGTATAAATCTATATTATTATTTAGTTCTGAAGGCAAAGCTGATTAAGTGTGTTCAGGAGCAGGTTGGTAACAATTCATTCAGAGAAAAAGCCCCACTTATACTTCTAATCCTCAGTACAATCGTAATGCAGTTCAAAGGGCTATAAGTTAGAAATATTTATTTCTGACGATAAGCATTTTGGGCAACAGACCAAAACTAAAAGCTGGCATTAGGATTTGGAGTGGGTAGATGTTCGCTAGTGGTTAAGGACACCTAACCCCCAACTGCTCCATGGGCACCATGGATAGGGTTGCCCACCGCTCCAGTTCATTTGTTCATTTGGTGTGTTGGTGTTTCACTGCACAGACGGGTTTAAAAGCAGAGATCAAACTTCTCTGTGTGTACAAGCACTGTGGTCAATAAGTGGTTCACTTTAGAATGACTATAAAAGTACCTTAAATGTATCTAATGAGCAGGTTAGATACATACATCAATGGTTTTTGTTTTTCTTCCCTGGTGGCATGGGTGTAATCCAGGATGACAAATGCTACGGGGTCAAATAGTAAACGAGTGATTCAGAGAGCATGAGGAATTATTTTCACACACAAATCATTTAGGAATCATTATAGATTCACTTACACACACCACAGAGTCCTGACCTTAATCCCATTGAAAGTCTTTCGGGATGTGTTGGACAAGATGCTCCACTCTCCCATCAACAAAAATGGATGCCACCCTGGACAGAAATAAATATGGCGATGATGCATGGGGTTATCAAAACAATGCAAAGGAAAATGTGTGCCATAAGCAAAATATGTGTGACTTTTGAGACCATGCTTTGTTAAACCACCAGTCATTGTGTATCATTAATCCTCTATAGACTACATTTTACATAAGAACAGTCCTCGTGCTGAATAAACAGTGGTCCTGAATGGCCGAGTTTCCTTTAGATAGAGTGGCAAAACACAAATCAGGTCCTGGGGCTTAAATTGCAGTCACTTATTGGCATGTAGTCTTTATTTCCTTATGCATGCATATAATTGTACACTAACTTTATTCTTCTTCAAGGAATGAGTAATGATTACATGTTATGTGACAAATGTGTCTTTGCCATCACATATTCTTATGTTTATTGAACTTGATCTTGGCTTGACCTCAAATCATCTAAGATTGGATCTTGCCTAGTCCTCACCATGGAGGTTTGGACTTTACTCATTCACCCCATATGTCTATAGGTGGCCTAGTTATGTTACATTGCCCCTAGGTGTAAAAGGAATATATATGTAAACATTTCAGTGCCCTGTAATGGTTGGCATCCCATGCACTGCGTATCCCATCCCATCCCATCTTGTGTCTGCTACTCCCACCCAGTGTCTGTAGGATCGGATTTGGATCTACTGCAACCCTGACCATGATAAAACACGTACCGGATATTAAGTTAAAATTGCCATCAAAAGTGAAAGCGCATCCATGCAGTAAAACACACACACTAGGGGGAGGTGAGCCCATTTGCCCAGAGTGGTGGGAAACCATATCAAAGGGCACTTCTGTTGTGTGGAGATCGAACCGAGGACCGTGCGGTCACAAGACCAGTTCCCTAACCTTGAGCCATGCCTTCCCCCTAGGGATGGATAAATAAATGAATAAACTGATGTCCTTCACTTTAGTTTTCCCTTAACAAGCAACAACCCAGATACAATAGAGCCAAATGTGGGCCACCTCTGGCAACCATCCCAAAACATATCTGGGCTACATCTGGCATGATAATTGCCCAGTTGTGCATGGGGCTGAATTTGGGTCATTTCTGGCTGCGGCAGTTTAAAGGTGACTGAGATGTGGCCCTTTTGTTGCTGTTAACTGGCATCCACATCTGGATCTGGACCAGATTTGGGTCTTATATGTTAAAGTGAACTATTAGCTTACTGTGCTTGCACACAGAGGGATGTGACCTCTTAATTTAACCCATATGTGCAGTGAAACACACCGGCCTTGTGACCAGAAGGTCCCAGGTTCGATCCCCACACAGAGCAAGACACGACTGATCCTAACTCCCCCAACTGCTTACTGGGCACTGTGGTTTGGGGCTGCCCTCTTAGCTCTGGTCAAGCATGTTCACTGCCCCCTACTGTTCACTGCTGTGTGTGTTTCACTGGTTGTCAGTGCCAGTGCCAGCACAGTAGGCAAATAGTTCACTTTCACTTTCATTTTAATACACACTAATGAAAACTAGAGGGGCAGTGATCACACCTGCCCGGGCAGCCCCAAACCACAGTGCCCAGTAAGCAGTTGGGGGTTGAGTGTCATGATAATGGGCACTTCCATCGTGTCTTGTCTGTGGTGGCAATCGAACCTGGGACCTTCCGGTCACAAGTCCAGTTCCCGAACCACAAGGCCACATCTGCTATCTGGGAAGAAACACATCCTAGTCCTGGTAGATATACATTTTAGTTTCAACAGCCTCACAAGCATCATGTTATTTAACCAGAATCCCGACTCAAGATTGAATGTGTTGATTGTAGGATCTGTAATTAAAGCTGCAGCCTCACTTTCCACCAGAGGAGTCGCTGTTCACTCAGTCAGTGAGTCAGCAGCAGGCCTGAGCCATGTCCTGTACCTCATACTACCATACTCAACAGTATGTGACACTATAGGTGGCGCACTGTTTCTAGCATACTACACAGTGCGGTAGCGTGCGGTTTCAAAGTCAGACGGGGAGTTTGAGGACGCGGGAAAAGAAAAAATGCGTCTCACGTCACGTCACAAAACGAAACTAGGAACGAAAAAGAAGAGGGTGATTAGTTTAAACGTGTGTGTATGCAATAGAATAATAATACCCCAGACGGGGTGTTTCCTATTAAAGACACCATGATAGGGGCAAAACCTCCAGGGAGATGATATTTAGGTTATTATGCGCGCGCTTAATGTTTTATTTATATACATGTGTGTGTGTGTGTGTGTGTGTGTTAGTGTGCCTTGTGGTAGTAACATGGTGGACTGGTAAAGATGGTGTCGTCTCCATTTCCCCACCTCCTTAAAGAAAAATGGCAGGGTGTTGAACTGTATGAAACGCACGCACTGGTGGTGTACGCATCACGCACGTGTGTGTGCACGCGACTGTTTGATTGTGCATGGTTTATGATGAGGAGCGCTCTGCTTTCACGCACACACACGCATGCATGCATGTATGCATACACACACACACACACACTGTTCTCTCTTATGCATGCACACACACACACACACACACACACACAGTGCATTATGTGTCTGGATTAAAACCCGTTCCCACTGATATCAGGCTGTAAGTCTGGTGTCATCGGCCCTGTCTCTTCGACCTTTCGTGCACTTAGACGTGTCACGCATTTTGACGTGAAAAAAACCCTTCCCCATGAACTTGACTTCCCCGGTACTCCATTGCCATTTGAGATTTTAACACTTTGTGGCCTGTTTCGGCAGCAGGACTCCATTTTGAAGCTCGTGCCCACGACTCGGTCTCGACTGAACAAGGCACAAGTCTTGTCACGTTAACATGGCACGTGTTTTTTTTATTATACAGAAAACCTTTTTTATATGACCCGGGGCACGTTAACGTCCTGAAAAGCCGTGTGCACGAGCCGTGTGTCAAGCCCTAATTGATGACGTGACTTCAAAGCACTTTTAAAGGTGCATGACGTTGAAGCGCGCGCGCGCGTCCGCATTCATAACGATCATTATCATGATATTAATTATAATTATTAATTAAGTCGCAGGTGTGTTTTTAGGAAGTGTTAAAAGTAGCGCAGGACAGCGGGGCTGGAGAGGCGCGACGGATTGGCTGACACACACACACACACACACACACACACACACACACAGGCAGGGGCTCGAGACACAACCGGGGGCAGGTCGGCACGCCAAAGGAAACCATCACCGTTTCTTTCAATGGAGGAAAAGTAAGAGCCGCCGGTAACGTGTTTGTGAATCACGTTGAAGGGGAACGTGTGCGTGTACGTGAGCGCGTGAGTTATAATGGACGTCTTTTTTTGCTGTGTTTCTGTGCTTGTGTTTAGAAAAGGGCCGCTAGCTTTCACTGTCAAGAATATGTGCTCAGGTTTCTCGGCCTAGTGCTGCTGCTGCTGCTGCTGCCGCCGCTGCTGCCGGGATTTGCCCAGCCACTCTCACACGTTTGGGGTAGAAGGCCATTTCGACCCGTACGTTTTACGGGGTCCACCGGCGCGTGCGGAATGTGACTGGTAAGATTTTTGGGGGCATTTCCTTAAACAACAGGGGTTATTATAGGGGTTATGTTCGCAGGATAGGCTGACAAGGTTGCATATGTGTGTGTGCATGTGTTTATGTGTGTGTGTGTGTGTGCGTGTGTGTGTGTATGTGAACCAAAGGAACGTTATTAAGGCTAAACGTCTATAAGAGCTGCTTTACCCTGTATGATTTCCAAAGCGCGCGCGCCCCCCCGCACCGCCACGCACCGCCCCGCACCGCCGCTGTGCCGTAGTCCGTCTCGTAACTGCGCTGAACTTGTTCACTTCCTCTGAAGGATGGCAGACTTGAGTGTGTGTCATACATGTGGACCTCGGAGCACATGAGGGCGGCTTCACACACACACACACACACACACACACACACACACATACCTGCATTGTCAGACATACCCATTGCCAAAGGTGCACTTTGTAGGTCAACACGACCTGTAAGAACACTGTGAAAGTGAAAGTGAACTATTTGCCTTCTGCGCTTGCACGAGGGGGAAATCGACCTCTGCATTTGGGGGCAGCTGTTGTCCCGTATCCGTCAAAGACACGACTGAAGTGCCCTTGAGCAAGGCATCTTATCCTCAAGTCTCCCCGGGGGCTGCTGTGGCACGTGTGCTCATTGCCCCCTAGTGTTCACTAGTTTGCGTGTGTGTGTCTATGCAGTGTAACACACACATGTTGGGAACACTAGAGGGCAGTGAACACACTTGCTCTGCGGTGGGGTGGGCGGGCAGCCCCAAACCACGGCACCCGGGGAGCAGTTGAAGAGGTTGGGCGCCTTGCTCAAGGGCACTTCAGTCGTGTCTTGTCCATTGCAGGGACCAAATCTGGGATCTTCCAGTCACAAGACCGGTTCCCTAACCACAAGACTACATATTACCCTTTAGCCAGTAGTGTGTGTGTGTGTGTGTGTGTGTGTGTGTTGACCTTTCCCTTTCTGAGCACTGACATAACACTAGTATGGTTGTGATTTCTTGATCACTCATGAAGAAATTCTTTTACGCATTGCTATTCTCCAGCCTTTGCACTTTGACACCTACGAGTCGAAACCCTACAGCTCCGGTTTGATCCTGAAATCAGGCTGGTTACAGACTGTGTGGAGTTTCACATGTTCTTCTCATGGTTGTGAAGGTTTTCTCAGGGTTCGACTAAGGTCACACCATCCAAAAGCATAATATTTGGACTGGTTACACTAATACTGCATTCAAAACTACACTTCCTGAAGCTGGAATTCCTTGGGACAAAATCGTCCCTCAAAAAGTTTTTAGTAATTCTATAGCTATGATTTAGACCTATATGGTAGGAGTCAATGTGGATAGCTGTACCTAATAAACTTTTATATTTCCCTGAATGAATAGTCTTCCAGTTGTCTCTGAAGCAAGTGGCCGATCCTGATGCTGGGATCATCAGCATTCCTCCAGAGCAGCTTCAGGTCTCATCACATGGAAAACGTTGGTCATCTTAGTCAAGGCGTCTGGCCTCAAGCCCAGCCGTCAAGTCTCACCTCCACGCGGCTCAGAACCACGGACCACTGACTACCTTACAGTTCCTTGAGGAACCTCCAGGCCTTCAGGCGAAACATCTCAAAGTATCTGGATCTGCTTTGACTTACAAGGGCCACAGGAATGAGTTGACTTCTTGGCACGTTACGCTTGCTGGCCCATCTCTGTTCCAAAACATGGACACAACCTTGCCAGATACTAGCACTGACAATAACACATCCATGTCTCCTCCCAGTCCAGCATTCAGTCTTGATTCTTCCAGTCCATTTGCCAATGGCTTACACTTCGAGTCCATTTTATTTGAGGACGAAGAGGAAGATGAGGACACAGGCCCGAGGTCTTCGCTCGAAAAGACTTGTAGCAGTCCTGTACGTGATACTGCGACGTCAAAGCAAAAGTTCACCATGTTGGATCGACACCATGGTGTGTCCAAAGGCAAGAGAAGAACAAAGGCGTGTATGTCAGTGAAACAAGCTGAAAACCACAAGGAAGAGTCAGGCGGCGACTGCGATCCGGCCTCTCTGGGGTGCATCCGTGATGACGTTACGATGGCAAGTTCTCATGCTGTTTTTCTGCTTTGGTGTAGTTTTTGAAGTCAGATACCAAGCAAGTATCTTTACTTCTGTATTGTCAGAAGCTTGAGTGAGTTTTGCAATAAGACTAAAGTCTACATGTATATACAAATTATATGTTATAAATAATATAAGATTTGCTGATTGATGTGTTTTCCCTGTTCCTGTTACCATAGGTTTAGCGTCAGCGCTAGCAGTTTATTATTACAATCGTTTTTAATAGGAGAAGAAAAATATAAACCATAAAAGATATTGATCTGGATTTGGTGTTCACTCATTTTACAGCAATGTTCACCATCTTATTAATGAGAAAACCAATATAATAGTACTGGAGACAGTAAACATCAGACTACGAGGTCCAGAATGAAGTGCTAATGCAGACACGTGGCTTTGCTAGCTAGCAGTCTGAGGTGATTTCCTTAGGTAGAACTATGGGTCACATGTTAATCATTAAAATGATCATTCAGGCTCATCAGGGTGGACGTTTTCTTTATTTGTTATAAGCTTCATTGTTTTACCTGATTAGCTTCTCGGTTAGTTCATTTGGTTATTTGTACTACAACAGTTCCAGGTGACTTCAGTTTCATATACCGTTGCTTTGTTGCGTAAGTGCTTAATAAAATCAGGCTGATTAAAATCACATGAAGTAGTAGTTTCCAAAAACAGACCACATTCAGGTTAGTCTCAGTCTGTTTTCTTTTTTAGTCTTTTGTGTGAATGGAATTTATGTAATGTCTATAAATAAACTAAGAAATTTTAGCTTATGCTAAATTTTGGCGTAACAATGCTGGACAATCTCGTCCTGTATCATCTTTATTACTAGATCTAGATCTAGATTATAGTCAATAAAAAGTCTGGTCTAAAAAATTCTCCATCAGCTTTATCTGTGACAATAAATATGTAATTCTGTATAAATCTGTATGACAGTTTATCTTAGACCTCATCAATTATATAATAACAATATAATTAAACACTTGTAACTAAGTGTAGTTCTTTTACAATAAAGATTTTTAGAGGTGTCTGTTATCTGATGTAAGGATAGACGGTTGTTTGTTTTATGCCATATTAATTTTAAACAAAACATATTTTCTGTTAGCAGATCAACAACTCAAAATCAAAGCCTCTTCCACCAGTTAAGTACCTAGAAGGTGAAGTTATATGGGCCAAGTTCAACCGTAAACCATGGTGGCCATGTCGCGTGACCAACAACCCTGAACTGGAAACATATCACAGAATAAAAGGTATGTGAATTTCTGTCAAAGTAGTAAAGTTGAGTTTTTATTCTGCGCTGTAAAAAAAGAAGTCCAGACAACATTAAAAAAACATTTGTTTTGTAACATTTTGTTACAAGCAAATATTTAAGTAGGTTGAAATTTTGCAGATAAACGTCTATCCACCTCATTTTTTTATTTCAATTGCGAAATATTTTTTATAATTAATAAAAAAAGTTAATGAAACAAATATTTAAGCGACGATTGAAAGACATAATTAACTGACTTCGTCTCCTTTTTTAGGTTAGTACAACTTTAAGGTTGATTTATTCTTATATAAATATATAAAGTTAAGTCGGCGTAACGGGTCTTAAACGGTTAGCTAAACATAAAATGTCACCTCAACTTTCAGATTTCTTATTTCTTACAGACTGGTAATCATAACCTAGTTCAACAGAACTTGATATATCAAGTAAAGGTAACTCAAAATTGTATGTTAGACCTGCCAAAAAAAATTGTTTGACATTTGTTACTTGTTAGTTTGTTTTTGTGTTTGTTGTACAAGGCAGCAATACAATAGCAAACTGAACTATGTTAATTTAAATTAGCTGAAATAAATACGCATCAAGTATAAATCAACGTAAAGATTTATTAACGTGATCAGTTATATTCTGCACTTTTAGAGCCTGATGTGCCGTGCTAACATTAATGCTAAATTGTTACAAAATGGCAAATAGTTTCTGAGTTTTCCTAAAAGTAAAACTTAACTTAAAAGTTATTTCTTCCTGTGCTGTGGTTCGTCAGATCCTAGTGATAATCCCTGTCGTCAGTATTACATCAAGACATTTGGGGAACCTGAGGAACTGGCCTGGGTCTCTGAGAAAGCCATGCATATATTCATTGGTGAATATCAGTTTTACAACCTCCCTGGTCCAAAGAGAGGGGTAAGACCAAGCATTATTCATCTTTTTATCAATTCATTGTAATTTTTTTAAATCTTAGATGATTAACTATTTCACTGTGTACCTTATTTTGTGTACCTGTCCTATTTTTCTTATAGGTGCCCAAGCGGTTTCTAAGTTCTTGGAGTTGTAGTGTTGCTGAAGCTGAGGCTCATTTCCTGGATAAGCCCAAGATTCCTGTAATAACTTCTGAACTGACAGAAAAGAGCTCCATTGATGGGAATACGAAAGGTCAAGAAGACAAGGTATCCGATTCCCGGTTGCTCCTGGAAATTCCTGGAAACGGCTACCAAGCCAATGGAAACATTTCACATCAAGACCAAAACTTTCTGATTAAGTCTAAATGCAAAAAGAAGCAAAGAAAATCCCCAGCAATGTTCTTCACAAAGTACGACAAGTTTGTCTGTGAAAAGGCCGAGGCGGAAGAAGAACTGATGGATAGTCCGTATTCCGACATCGACTCCGTGCCGCAAATCCGGCGATGTCCCAAAGGCGGCGACCGATCCTCAGTGGACTCCACTGCCGATCAGCCTGCTAGACAAGTCACAAGCCAGAATGAAAAGGAAGCAAAGAAAAATCTTGACGTTCAGGGAGGTCTATGGTTCAGCAAAGCTGGAAAAGGACAAACCACCGGGGGGTTCAGTCGTGCAGGAATTAAATCGGTCAACTGCTCCTTTGGTAAGGTATCGTGTAAGATCAAGATACCCGAGTCAACGAATTTGAAGTCCAAAGACAACCAAGTCACAGGAGCTGAGCACCAGTTGGAGTCTGTAGAGGCCAAAAAAACTCTTGACAACAGAGTCGCATGTCTTCCAGCTAGCAGCCGATTGATGACCAGAGCGTTGAAAGCAATGGAAGATGCTCAGGTCCAGCAGCCATCCAGCCAAGACCTTAACCAAACACTGCCGAGCGGTCAAACCGAGAACGACGTATGCGTTCCTGAAAAGAAAAAGGTAAAATCCACCCGTCAGAAAGTTTCAGCAGGACCCAACTTAAAAAACGATCTCAAATCCAAGCCGTCTCTAGATCCAACTGATTCGCAAGACAACAAAGTCGCTGTCAAATCAGAAGACGAATCGTGTTCGATAGCATTTGGTCCGGTTGGTTTTAATACGTCAGAACTGAAACAAGAGACTCGAGCGTCTGAGACATCGGTGTTTTGTACAGCATCTCCGTTTGGTGTAAATATACAAGACGGCGAAGACATGGAAGAAATAACCTTCAGGTCACTGGAAAGTGAAAACAACGGAAAGTCCGCGACATTCCGTCCAGACGCAAACTACAAATATAGCACATTCCTAATGTTGTTAAAGGATATACATGACAGTCGAGAAAAAGACGGTCGACCCTTGGTTATCGAACCGTTACCTGCAGAAAAGCTCATTAAGGAGGAACCGTCTATGATTTCAGATAAAGATCTAAAAAAAAGCCGATTCAGTCGCGTTAAAGGCGATAATCACCACTGCACACTGGCAGGTGCTAAAAAGTGCAGACAAAGCAAAGCGTCTGGGATGAAATTTAAACAAAGCAAAACAAACGCAAAGTTTGGTCCTGATACGAGAAAAGCCAACGGTTGTATCGGTCAGCAATGCCAGGGCGTTTCGACTTGCTCAAAATCTGTTAAAAAAAATAGCAAAAAAAGTCAACCAGCTGTAAAGAAGAGCCTTAATGACATTTACGTGCCTTCCGAGTTACCGACACATGCGGATAACATACAGACCCCAGGGTGCAAACTGCTCTCCAAAGATTCGGAGAACCGCTTCTTTCGCAGTGTACCTAAAAAACGCTGGCAGAAATTTGAACAGACAAATGAAACCATCGCAACTAACCCAGGACCAGGACATCCCCAAGGCAGCGTGATGCCTTCAGAACAGAACAGCGTTTTGGAGTCTGGAACGTCTACATCATCAACAGAGAAATCAACAAACCCACCCAATACGACTCCAACCCTGTGTGAGGTTTCTAGTTTCCCTACAGGTAAGACGAGCGCTAGAAGAAATCTAATTACATCCTGACGGTTTGGTCTGTTGATCATGACTCTGAGTTTGTCTTTGCCAGAGAGCAAACGCATCAGAAAACCTAGCAAGAGACTCATCGAGTGGACCGAGGAATACGATCACATATTTGCAACCAAGAAGAAAGCGAAAAAACAACCAGATTCCCTGCAGAAGGTATTTTTTTTTAATCGCGTTCGTTTTTAATGGTAAGATTCAGTCATATACACAGAAGTCCCAGAAAACCGGTACAGACGAACTGATGCAAATTACTAGTAACATAGACCAGTCCACCAGTGCTGATATCTCACCATCCATCCCGACCCTGGAGTGTATTATTGTGATTCTACCACAGTTCTGTTCTCAGT
>JAOVVF010000019.1:20514025-20535680 GCA_028565595.1 Duopalatinus emarginatus
TGCTGAAACATCAGACTATAACAGTCGAGGAGCATCAATAACTACACAATAATTATTATACAGATAATAAACACTAACACATTCATTCATAAAACAGGATTTATCAACTCACTATAATTCATTTTGGCAGATGTTTATTTGGTTTGTTTATGGCTGCGGTGTTCAGCTTGTAAACGCTGGCGTCGTTGCTACGGTTACGTATGTTTGTAGCGGAGTGATATATATATATATATATATATATAATAACGGCACTCATGGAGCGTCTCTCGGCCAATCAGATTGCAGGGTTGGAACTAACTGTGGTGTAATTGTAGATGTACCAGGGTTCCCATGGAATCCCAGTTAAACAAACCCCCACACCAATACGGAGTCACCACCAGTCGAAGTATTTTGTACCAGTGTTTTTAACACTTCAGTGATCACCTGTTTTTTAATTCCCAGGTTATTAAAAGCAGTTCCGTTAACATCACTGAGAAATCGTCAACCACACAACAACATCACGGAGCAGTACAACGTGTGCTGGACCCCTTACCAGAAATTCAGACTCCTCCTCCTGAGGAGACGTCTAAGACTCCTCCCATAATAGAAACTACTCCGTGTCCAGAGAGTCAGGTTATGGCTGTAGACACACTAACTCCGCCTCCAGAAACAGAAACCTCCATGTATGGGGAAAATTGTTTTAAGGAGCAGCTTCTGGTTCAGAATTGTTCCGGAACTGGTAAGTCAATCTGTATGTTTTGTCTATATAAGAATACAGTATATGGCCAAAAGTTTGTGGACACCCGACCGTGCTTGTTGAACATCCTGTTATAGATTCATTTCCTTTTACTCCACTCCTCTGAGAAGGCTCTCCACTACATTTTGTAGCATGGAAGCCAAACGTGGCCCACATATTAAAAATCCTCATATTTCCCACATGTCCTAAAACAGACCTGGGCCACTTCGGGCATGGTAATGAAACCACCCAGCTGTGCTCGCGGTCACATTTTGGGCCATTTCAGTTTAAAGGTGGCTGAGATGTGGCTCTGTCATGGCTGTGGATTGGTTTCCGCATGTGTCCCTCTTCTGTGGCATCATTCCATGCAGTATGATGGCCACAGGTAAGTGCAAATGCATTCCAGATTTTGGCCGTTTGCTATCCGGGAAGGGATTCATGGGCTGTACAAGCCTTTATGATGGAGATGTCAGGAAATCATGACTGGCCATGCACACACTGAGATACGTAGATGCTGTAATCCAGAGGTCAGGGACTGTTCCAACCATCTGAGTGAATCCCATCCTCAATAGAGGACAATATCAGGACTTGGACTATTCTTTACCTTCAGTAGAGCTGAGAATCAGGACAAGGAATTGTTCTTAACCTGAGTAAAGAATGATATCAGGATTTGAGCGACTTAATAATATTGACAATCTGGCTGTTATTGTATGGCGACGCTTGCCGTCATGAGGATTTACGGACCCTCGTGATGACTTTGATAAAGGACCAGGAAAAATGACGGATTTTTCCAGGATGATAGAAAGTAGAACAAGATCATTAGAAATGATATGAGGTGGTTGTTTTATAACTGGGTGGAGAAGTACCATCTGGTCGTCTAGGTCATTCAGGCTGATAGCCAGAGGACAAACGTGACACAGCGGGGGACATTTTTATAAGTTAGACACGTACGGTCACAGTTCCATCAAGGAGACGTGGAAGGAAAAGGAAATGGAAGTGATTAAGAGCACTGATGAAATGATGACCAGCATTAAAAGGTGTGTGTTTTGGATTTGATGGATTTGAAGTCTCCGGTGTTCTTTAGGTGACGGCGTCTGTTTAAGCACAAAGAGACAAAGGAAACCAACCAAGAAGATCCTAGAGAGTTCGATCGAAGCTGAACCGATTCTGACGCCGAAAAAGAAGGTTCGTGGGACTGGATTTTTGTAACTTTGGATGAGATTTCTGATATTCATCTTCAGCTAACTGATGGAATTAATCCTGATCTGATTCTGCGGTAGGTGAAGTCGCAGAGGAACAGTTCTTCAGGACATGCTGCTCATTCAGGTTGGTCCGACAGCCAATTTTTCAACTTTAGCTTCATTATTTTATTTACTACATTATCTTAGGATTTTGTGTCACAGAAACCTCGCAAACCATCCAGAACACCACTTCTTACAACACACCGCGGCCTACAAACATGGCCGCCGACTACAACACCCAGCACTATACAACACGGACATACTCACTGTTACCAGTTTTGATCATGTATCTTGTTTATAGATGACATGTATCACTTTATTCTATAGAACCTATTTATTTATTTTAAATCCAGTTTTCAGTTTAATTTAATAATATGTGATCTTTAATGGTTTTAATCTCAAACTCCTGAAAATGTCAGGCGGCGCAAACATGGATGGATGGATGGATGGATGGATGGATGGATGGATGGATTCGAAATGCAGTTCGCATCTACCAGAAGTGCAAATAGTAGCAATGTGCAAAAGTGCAAATGTAAAAACTGTGCAAATATGAAAAGTTGTGCAACTGAAATTGAGCATAGTGCTAATAATATCAAGTAATAAATAAATGCAACGTCCAGGCAAATGAATAGACTAAGTATTGAAAGATATAAAATAATGTTTTACTGATAATAAATTTAAAATAAAACACCGTGTTGTGATTTTATGTTTAAACTTTTCGAATAATCTACATTTTACAAATACTAACAGTTTTAAAGTCGTTCACATCATTAAAAAAACAGCCGTCAGTGTGGCGCAACCGTAAACACACGACTTTGATCCTGAAGATGAACGTGAAGACGGAATAACAATGAACGTAATATTGAGCCCGAGTGACATTTATACCCGAGTGGAAAGGTTTGTAGACCTTTGTGTTATAAATATTGATAAAAATAGTTCTGTTGGACTCGGAGTTAGACTGGAACACAGGTCATACAAGCAGTGGAGAACTAGGAACGTTGGCAAGGCGATCTGGGTGGAGTTTTCATGTTCTCCCCGTGCTTGCTCGGGTTTCCTCCGGGTTCTCCGGTTTCCTTCTACAGTTGCACGTTAGGTCGATCGGTCGCTCTGAAGTTCCGCGTAGATGTGCCCGAGTGTCTGCTGACAAGAGATCAGGATGCGCAGTCAGTTTATCTACTCCCATAGAGCACCATGAATACAAGCGATGACGGCGATGTGTGTGTGTGTGTGTATAAAAATGCAGCAAAGGCAAAAGCTTATACAGACGTCTGAGTTTTAGATGTTGTAAAATATGGTTGCGCCACATGACATATATAGGACACACTTTTTAAATGACCAAGCCTTGATAATTCATTGTGTATGTGGTTTTGACTTGTCTACGTTTTTCTTAGCCCCAATGACTCTATACATTTTTTTTTATTTGCCTAACTAGGCTATTTGCTGTTCAGTAGGTTAACATAAATTCCCGAATGTCTCAATGACAAATTAACGAAGACACAGAGACAAAATCTAAATCTAAATAATGATCTTCCACAGTTATATATATCACTACAGAACATTTCCATCCTGCTCTTATTTCTGGTGGACTGAACTGACAGCTGAGAGCCTCCATAAGGCTGTTGTTTCTTTGCTGTAATTCTCATTTTTATCCCAAATCTAGGATTCGGACAGTCAAAAAGTAAGAGCAAGCAGCCTGCTGTATTCAGTCCTGAGGAGAATGTCCCAGTTTCACCGAGTAAAGAAAAGGAGGCGGATATCTCTCCGACAAACCCTGACACACTTAACCCTGAGACAGGCGAGGACGCCCAACACACAGCGGAATCTGAGGTCAGTCCAGGTCTCGGTTCGGTTGTAATGTCACTGTACGGATATCCCAGGTTCACTTTACAACTGATTACAACAAGTCTATGAAATGGTGTTGGATCGATCCGCACGCTCTAACCTCCTGTTTCCTGGGTGTTATTTAGATATTTGACCCCTGTGATGACTGCTCTGAGATGAGGAATGAATCTGATAGCAGACTGTCAGTGGAGAAAGGGAGTGCAGTATCACTGAAGGACAGCGTCTGTCAGGTCAGTTCTGTTTACACTGATGCTTAATAACAGAGGCGAAGGCAACCGAAGACACACCAGGTGCACACCATAGTGCTGATATCATGAACAAGGGATGCCAGGTCTAAGCATATCCAACATTTTTATTCACTGGCACTTATGTGTTATTTTATTTTACTGCCTACTAGCTTGGAGCGAGTATATACTATTTAACCACTAGTATGCGAGCGTGTAGTATGCACACCACCTCGGATGCACTTGATCCGCCATCTTAGCAACAACCTTTGACCCATGACGTCACACCGCTTAAGTTCCCATACAATTAATATTTATAGTTTCAGTTTTAATTAACTTTAAATTTAATTTGTAATTAAAAATGTGACATCAGCTCAGCCTACACTGATAATCATTAAACGTTCTACATCTCGTTTAAAATAAAACAGACTCTCAGTTCTCTCGCATTGCATTATGGGATACGCCAGGCTCGGATAGTGTGCTGGTGGTGCGTAGTAGAAAATCTCTCCCGACCTGGTAGGACATCCAGGAACCTTTCACATACTACCTGATACGTACTAGGTGTCCGGACTAACTAACTAGTATGGGAGTATTCCATTTCGGACGCAGCCATTGTTAATACTCTATCATCCATGCTATAAGCCACACCCCCTTTTTCTCTTGCAACTTTTTGCACAGCATAGACACGGTGTCTGTCCTTACACATTGCCTTAGTTTACCGATCTGATTTTAATCATCATTATAGCTGTTGAATATTTTTCTGCTTCACCAATTTGGCATAAACAGCGTGCACTTGGCAACCCTGTTATTATTTGTCTTGTCCTCTAATCCTTTGATTCTCAGATAGTGAACATGTTCAGAGAGCGAGCAGCGTGATTCCTGCCCCAGTTGGCCTTTCAGGGTTATTTTATGTCCATGTGTATATGGAGAGATTATTATTATTATTATTATTATTATTATTATTAAGAAAACAATTAATAATAATAAGAAGACATATTATTGTAATTATTGGGATTATTGTTGTTTTACTTTTTTATTTGATGTTTTATTATTATTGTTGTTTCATTTTCTGTTGATTATATTATTATTATTATTATTATTATTATTATTATTAATAATAATAATAATAATAATTACAATGTATTTTTTATTTTTTATTTACTTTGTATTGATTTATCATTTTAATACAATACTCTTACATATTTCTAGTCTTGCCCCTAATGGACTCTCAATGCACACAGTGGTCTCTGCATGTTTCCGTTTAAAAATTAGCCAGCTTGTTTACTACCGGTTTGCGACTTAGAGTATCACATTGCTCGTTGTTTAGCTTGTGAGTTCAGCTTCTTTTAAAATGAAAGTGAACTATTTGCCTACTGTGTTTGCACACAGAGGAATCTGACCTCAGTGAAACACACACACGCTTACACACACCTCAGTGAACACTAGGGGGCAGTGTACACACTTGCCCAGAGCGGGGGGGGGCAGCCCCAAATCACGGCACCTGGGGAGCAGCTGGGGGAGTTAGGCGCCTTGATCGAGGGCACCTCAGTCGGACCAGGGCGTGCGGTTGGCATTTCGTTCAGGAGGATCTCATTAACAGTGTTTAAACAGGAGCTCGTCTTCTGTCACCTGATCTTTATTAAAGACTGGGAAATAAAGGAAAATACACGTGACAGACATATTCAAACACTGACGGACATATTCAAAGTTATTAGGTTACTTCTAATACATAAACACAGCTGATAAACTGGTTTAGCGAAACCCGGAAGACTTTTCTGTGTACTTTTCAGTTGGCCTCCAGTAACTCTTGGTGCAGTTCCTATTTTGACCACTAGGTGCAATAGTAACTATGGAGCTAAACAAGGGGTTTATTATTATTATTTTAGTGGATTGTTTTTTAATTAAATAGCAGCCATGAGAGTATTTTAGAACTGTTATCATCTATCTGTTATTTATTGTGCTGTTCCAGAAACTAATGTAATTCAATTCGTTTTCCATAAATAGCTAAAAGCTCATTTTCCCTAGCATGAATCTGCTCCTTGTGACCCCTGTGTGTGTGTGTGTGTTTGTGTAGGTTTGTGAGAAACGGGGAGAGCTGCTTCTCTGTGAAGGCCAGTGCTGCAGCACGTTCCACCCTCAGTGTGTGGGATTAACTAAGCCTCCGTCCGGGAGGTTCCTGTGTCCCCAGTGCACGTCAGGTCGGTGGTCCCCCAGTCGCACAGACGCTTCAGTAGATCAGTGACTCACCTGTTGTGCACTGTGATGAAACTGATAAGTGTGATTTTTGGATTTTAGGCAACCACGAATGTTTCATGTGTAAGAAGAAGGGAGACGATGTGAGGCGCTGCATGGTTCCTGCATGCGGGAAGTTCTACCACGGAGAGTGCATCGCCAGCCACGCCCTCACAGTGCCTTTAAACCGAGGCTTCCGCTGCACACTCCATGCATGTCTCGCCTGCTTCATCACCAACCCGAACAACCCGTCCGTTTTTAAAGGTCTTAATATTTCAGTCATACATAGAAATATAAGGAACTACAGTAGGGTTATTAATATGTCTCTTGGATATAGAATTATTATTCCTGACCATTAGTATTATTATTCTTATTCTTATTTTATTTTAATTGTATTTATTGCTTATTATTAGCATTATTGTTTTTATTTTATTTTTACTTCTTTTCTTCTTCTTCTTTTTCTTTTTCTTATTATTATTATTTTAAGTTATTGTTTTTAATGTAATTTTATTTATTGTTTATTATCATTTTTAATTTTTATTTCTTCTTATGATTATTATTTATTTTTATTGTTTCTTCTTATTATAATAGCTTTTTATCTTTATATTCTTTATCCGTTTAACATAATTAATATAATATAATTTAATATAATAAATGTAATAGAATACATAATATTTTGTTTTAATATATATATAAACATAATATACTTTTTTTACTTTAAATAATCTACATTCGATTATTAAAACATACTAAAATATAATTTTTAATATGATGCTAGAATATTCAGAAATTTTTTAATTTCTCTTGGTCAAAATAAGCAAACAAACAAATAAATACATAAGTAGGTAAATAAATAAAGCATGTAAATAATGTGTCAATAAATTCATTATTAAATAATAATATAATAAATGGGGAAAAAAGTAAGTAACTAAATAATGTCAATAAACAAATAAATAGAGAAATACATAACTAAAAAAGAAAATTCATAAATAAATAGATAGACAAATTGATAGACAGACAGAAAGTAAGAAATAAAGTATTACACAGTATTATATGTTAATAAGTTTTCTTAATGTGCATGCAAAATAAATAAATGAATAAATAAACAACCAACAACTAAATGGAATAATACAATAGTAAACTTAATAATAATAATAATAATAATAATAATAATAATAAATTATAGATTTGTTTCAGGGTGTAAAATGTTTGAGAGAATTAAAATTAAATATAAACACATGAATTATATATAAACATATTAATTATTGCTCTGACTGTAATAGTAGTAACAGGTCCTTTATATTAAGTGTTCTAGTGAATACCTATCCTGTGTTCTTCAGGCCGTCTGATCCACTGCATCCGATGCCCCATTGCCTACCACGCCAGTGACTACTGCGTCCCTGCTGGCAGCGTCATCTTGTCCACCAACACCATCCTGTGTCCCAACCACTTCACACCGCGAAGGGGCTGCCGCAATCACGAGCACGTCAACGTCAGCTGGTGCTTCGTCTGCTCTGAAGGTCAGTCGACGTTCCTTCAGTTGCTTTAACCGTGTCTGCTAAGGAAACCGCTTTTCCCAGCGGAATAAACTCTTCTGTAACGTCAGGAGGAAGCCTGCTCTGCTGCGAGTCCTGTCCTGCGGCATTTCACCGCGAGTGTCTGAACATCGACATGCCCGAGGGGAGCTGGTTCTGCAACGACTGTCGAGCTGGGAAGAAACCACACTACAGAGAAGTGGTGTGGGTGAAAGTGGGCCGTTACAGGTCAGCACCCAGGGCGACAAACCTCCGCGCTATTCCAGGGAGATTATACACTTCTGTTCATTTTTATTCTGGATGACGAAAGGTGTTGTGATTTTCAGATGGTGGCCTGCAGAAGTCAGCAACCCTAAAGACATTCCAGAGAACATCCTGAGGATGAGGCACGACGTGGGCGAGTTTCCGGTGCTTTTCTTCGGTTCCAACGACTACCTGTGGACCTACCAGGCTCGGGTCTTTCCGTACATGGAAGGAGATGCAAACAATAAAGAAAAAATGGGAAAAGGGGTGGACTCTGTTTATAGGAAAGGTATTATTAATATTCTTGTTGTTGGAGTTACTGTTATTATCATCATCAGTATTAATATTAATAGTAACATTTAAACTTGTTAAAATAAATGATGCTGGTTCACACTTCAGTCATGTCTAGTCGGTACGGGAATCAAAACTGGCAACCTTCTGATCAGACCGGTTCCCTAACCTTGAGCCACAGCGTTGGTGTAAAGGTTCAGCAGATAGCAGCAGTCACTCCAGGATTCTGTGTTTAATCCTGTGATTGGGTTTTGTCATTGTCCATGTGGGTTTCACCTGGGTGGAGCGGGAGGGGGAGCAGGGGGTGGAGCAAGAGATGGAGCGGGAGGTGGAGCGGGAGGTGGGAGGTTGTCCCATCTTTGGATTTGTGTTTAAGCCTTCTGTTGTCTCAGATGGCTCGGGGCAGCCGTAGACTTGCGGTTAAGGAGCCAGCCTTGGGACCAGAGGGTGCCCTGTTTGATCACAACAACTGACAAGATTCTACTGTAGTGCTCTTGAGCAAGGGACCGCTTACCAGGCGCTGCAAAAAGGGGCTGCCCATCGCTTTGGGCATGTGTGCTCACTGCCACCTATGTGTGTGTTTCACTGCATGGGTGGGTCAAATGTGGAGGTCAATTCCACTGCACAGTGGTCAGTTTTACTTTCAAAAGTAGTTCAAACATCATGTGTAAATAGGGATCTTCTGAGGCAAGCCTGGTCCTGGACTTCTGCCCCGGGTCATGAGAACCATGCCAGTAGGTGGATTAGGTCAGGTTAGTTGCCCCAAGGTGTGAATGTGTTTCAGTATGGTTACTTGTGATGGACTGATGATGACATAATCTTGGATGGATTTCTGTGTTGATGAGATGAGCTCCATCCATCCATGATAAACCAATTATCATTCTGAATATAAATAAAATTAAAAGTGCTAGAATTGCTGTCATTCAGATTCTCTTTCTGGTTCACAGCTTTGGACGCGGCTGCTGAAAGATTCCGAGAACTGCAGGCAGAGAAGGAACTCCGGCAGCTCCAGGAGGACAGGAGGAACGACAAGAAGCCTCCTCCGTACAAGCACATTAAGGTATCAGACCACACCCAAGGGTTTTGTCGAGCCATTACATGCCAAGCACAGCACTGCAGACTTACCCTGACCTGTCCGACAGGTGAACCGACCGATCGGCAAAGTGCAGATCATAACGGCCGACTTGTCCGAGATCCCGCGCTGCAACTGCAAAGCGACAGACGAGAATCCCTGCGGCATGGACTCGGAGTGCATCAACCGTATGCTGCTCTACGAATGCCACCCTCAGGTCTGCCCAGCGGGGGAAAGGTGCCAGAACCAGTGCTTCACCAAGCGCCAGTACTCACAGGTGGAAATCTTCAGGACCTTGTCTAGGGGCTGGGGGCTGCGCTGCTGCCACGACATCAAGAAGGTAGGCTTAGGAAGGGACGCCTCGGTTTACTTCATACCAATTCCGTTTTCAAACGAGGTCTAATCCGTCGCATCTTGGGGTTCGGCTTCAGGGCGCGTTTGTAAGCGAGTATGTGGGCGAGGTGATCGACGAGGAGGAATGCCGAACTCGGATCAAGCAGGCGCAGGAGAATGATATTGGGAATTTCTACCTGTTGACGCTAGACAAGGTGACACCTCCGACCATCTACTAAAGCTTTATTCCAAGTGTTTGAGAAAGATCTGCACTCTGTCATGTCAGATATTTTTATCTTGTAGGACCGTATTATTGACGCCGGACCCAAAGGAAACCAGGCCAGATTCATGAACCATAGCTGCCAGCCAAACTGCGAGACTCAGAAATGGACCGTCAATGGGGACACCCGGGTTGGACTGTTTGCATTGGTGGACGTCGCCGCTGGTAAGACATCAGCTATAACATTGATACCACCTCCCAAAACAGCTGACCTGTCCGGGGCAAGGACCTGTCCTCCACAAGACCTAGGAAGATGTTCTGTGGTATCTGTGGCACCATGATGTTAGCAACAGACCCTCCTGTGGATCTTCTATAGGATCGGACCTGACGGTCCAGACTTCACACCCCCCATGCATATCAGTGATCCTTGGGCTCACATGTCCCTGTCGATATGTCACCGGTTGTCCTTACTTGGATTACTTTTGGTAGGTACAAGACCTGATGTTTAGGTGATCAGACCCAGTCGTCGTAAATTCTAACTCTTGCCCGTTTTTCCTGCTTCCAACACGTCAACGTTGAGAACTTTGAGAACGGAATGTTGACGTGATGTCTAACATGTCCCACCACTTTGACAGGTGCCAGGGTGATGAGATAATCCGTGTTATTTACGTCACCTGTCAGGGTTTTTGTTACAGCTGATGTGTGTATTTTTTCTGTAACACCATATGTATGTTTTGTCTGAAGGCACTGAGCTGACGTTCAACTACAACCTGGAGTGTCTGGGAAACGGGAAGACTGTGTGTAAATGTGGGGCACCGAACTGCAGCGGCTTTCTAGGTGTAAGACCAAAGGTACGAATACTGTGATAAGAACGTTACGATCGACTCGACTAAAGAGGTGGAAAGTGGGAACTGTAACTGTAAGATGTGGGGGAAAGAACATGGATGGTTGTTGATAGAGATTTTTGACTCAGTAAAAAAACACTCATTTGTTGTGATGATTTGAGATCACTTGCTGAACTCCTGGGTTGGAAATACCATGTGTTGAGTTTTCACATAGGAATTACAAGCTGCTTCTTCTTCTTCTTCATCTTCTTCTTCTTCTTCTCATTCTTATGCTATGTTTTGTTAACGGCTAATGCTAACTGCTAATTTTAACGTTTGTCTTAATGCTAATTGCTAATGCTTGATTGCTAACTGATAATGTTTAATTTCTGATGCCAATTCTTGATTGCTGACTGCTAATACTAACGGCTAAGGCTAACGGCTAATGTTAATTGCTAATGCTAACGGATATTATGTTAATTGCTAACAGCTAATGCTAATTAATAACAGCTATTGCTAATGGATAATGATAACTGCTGGTGCTAATTTCTGAATGCTGATTGTTAATGCTAACGGCTAATGGTAATTGCTAACTGCTAATTGATAATGATAGCTGCTAATGATAACTGATAATGCTAGATTCTGATGCTAATTGTTAATGCCAACGGATAATGCTAATTGCTAACACCTAATGCTAATGGATAATGCTAACTGCTAATGCTAATTCCCGATGCTAATTTCTGATTGCTATTTGTTAATGCTAACAGTTAGTGCTGATTGCTAACAGCTAATGCTAATGGCTAATGTTAACATTTGCTAATTGATATTGCTAACTGCTAATGCTAATGGCTAATGTTAACGTTTGTCTTAATGCTAATTGAGCTGCAATTACGCTCAGATTTTATTCAGGAAACACCTCTCTAGTTATTATTATTATTATTATTATTATTATTATTATTATGTTTTTCAGAACAACCCTCCTGCCGATGACAAGGGCCGTAAGATGAAACGAAAGGCTCGTATAAAGCGCAAATCGCCGCAAGAGCTGACGAAGGATCGAGAAGACGAGTGCTTCAGCTGTGGAGACGGCGGACAGATGGTTTCATGCAAGAGACCTGGATGTCCAAAGGTTTATCACGCAGACTGTCTCAACCTGACCAAGAGACCCGCAGGTCAGTGATACCTGGAGTGAAGTGAAGTGATCGACCTGCTGCGCTTGCACACAGAGGAACCTGACTTCCACTTTTAACCCATTCGTACAGTGCAACACACACACACACAGTAATGAACACACACTAGTGAACGCATACTAGGGGGCGGTAAACACACTTGCCCAGAGCGGTAGGCCACCCTGTCTATGGTGTCCGGGGAGCTGTTGGGGTTAGGTGCCTTGCTCAGCCACGACTGTTATTTCCTTTTCACTTCAAAATAAAAGTCCCATGTTTAGGGTTGCTCCACACTGACATCTGAGAACATACAAATTGCTGGATGAAATGTTTTTTATTAGCTCAACGACATTTAAACTATTAGTATTTGTGAAGGTGGAGGATTTCCATGTTCCACAGAGCCGTGCATAGTGTCCCAGATGTGTTCGATAACATTGAGATCTGGTGATTTAGGTGTAAATGACTAATCCCCAAACTCACAGACTTTCTCTAACAATAATCTGGTGTCTCTAGACGTGTGTGGTGGTCCATTGTCCTGTTAGAAGAGGACAAACCTGTCAGAATGAATACAGGACATGAACAGGTGGAACTCATCACACATAGTGTTCAACTGTCAGAGACGTCTGGAGGTGTCCCAGGGGTCCAATGGAAAGAGATCTAAAAAAAAAACCCCATACTATTATTGAACCACCACCAGCCTATATATTTTGCATGGGCTCTCCTGGACCAGTTTTTCTGGCATTTCATTGTATTTCGCCTGAGTAGGATACCAACCGTAATGTTCACCTGTCAGAGATGTTTGTAGATGTACCAGGGGTCCAATGGAATGCCAGCTAAATAAACTCCACACCATTATAGAGCCACCACAAGCCTGAATCAGTGCTGATCAGTTAATCGCTTGTGTGAGTGGACAAAGTTGCCAGTGTAGAGGAGGTGTTTTGTAATTCTGTGTTTATGATGTAGTGTTTTGTGTGTGTGTGTGTGTGTAGGGCGCTGGGAGTGTCCGTGGCACCAGTGCGACCTGTGCGGTCAGGAAGCCGCCTCCTTTTGCGAGATGTGCCCCAGTTCCTACTGTATGGAGCACCGGGACGGCATGCTCTTCATCTCCAAACTGGACGGCCGCCTGTCCTGCAGCGAACACGACCCCTGTGGACCCGAGCCTCTAGAACCCGGCGAGATCCGCGAATACGTCCCAGTACATGTCAGCGACTACCCGGTGAAGGCTTTACCGCTCTATCAATCCCCAGAGCCGCCTCCTCAGACCACTGACACGTTACTGATGTCCTCGAGTCCTCCCTCCAGTCCTTCACTAGCGATCACGGTCAACAGCGCATACTCGCCCATATCCTCCTGTGGCGAGGACGAAAACTCGGTGGACCAGGACCAGGACGAGGACGTTGAAGAGGACGCTGGGACTGTTATAGAGGAAGCTGAAGAAGGCAGTGGGTGTGAATGTGTATAATTTGTGTACTGTAGACGGATTAATGCGAAACCTCTCACTCACTACAGAGATGGAGAAAAATTCGACGCTGCTCAACGGGACCGAGGACCGACCCCTGAGGATTTATTAACAAATACTTTTTTTTAAATCTCAGATTTTGCACATTTTTTGCAGTTTGAAGTTAGACCTGTGAAGCAAGAAAACACACACTGACACTTCGAAGAACGAGAATCAAGAAATAACCGACGTTCGGGACAAAGGCCACGTCCGACACTCTACTTTAACCCTAGAAACTCCACCTTTGATCCTCACGACAAAGGGTTTTTTTTGCACTCCATCGCTTTTATATCCGTTTCAGTATGAGCCCTGGTCGGCTACCATAGAGCAAAAACTCTCTTTTGAACCCCGTTTACGGTTTTGCAAGGACACAACCGTAAACAGCTGTCCGTTCACAGCTGTAAACAGCTGTCCCTGTCCCACCATTAATGCATGGATCGAAGGCTATCGGTGGTGGTGATCATGCACTTACCACTTTACAAACCACTTCTTTTTAAAGCAAATCTTAAAGCGCTTCGGATTACTTCAAATACACCTCGACATAACAAGGACACTTATTATTATTATTATTATTATTATTATTATTATTGTCCCTCTCAGATACACCAAACAGCCATAACATTAGGACTCATTACACTCAGTGGTAAATTAAATCACATTCATTATCTCACTCCACTGCGTCTGTCACATGAAGGGTCACGAGTCAGTTTCTCAAATCTCGCATGTTGGAAGCATAGGCCAGCATACAGATCTGAGTGACTTTAAAGGGCCTAATCATGATGTCTAGACGACCGGGTCAGAGCATCTCCAAAACCCACAGGTCTAGTAAGGTGCGTCCCAGTATACATGGTTAATATGCACCAAAACAGAACAAGGAAGGACAACCTGTAACCCGGGAGACAGGGTCATGGGAGACCAAGACTGACTGATCGATCCTTGAGAAGATCCACAAAAGGATCCGTGGCTGACGTCTTGGTGCGACAGATACCACGGGACACGGGTCTGTGGTCTTAATGTTAAGGCTGATTGGTGTATGTTAATTTCAGTTATTAGGTCTGGTGTCCTAATCAGTTACACATATGCTGTTATTGTGGTCTGATAATCACCAGGTCCAGGTTTTACTTCAAGAGGCAGAAACATCGGGGCAGCGTATCATGGTGCTCCTGAAGTTAACACTGTCCTGCTCAGAGTGAAGCACGGAGGCTGTTATCTTTTATCCCAGATCACTTATTTTTAGGAAAAGTCCACCCTGGAACACAGTGAACGAGTTCAGTGATTCCGGTGTCGATTTGGTGGTTCATGTTTTTCAGTGTCGTTCTGACGTCACAGGGCGACACCGTTACAACCACATACATGACATTTGATAGACGTCTGTCCATCCAGAACAACTTACGCAAGATCTCATGTATACAGTTGAGCAGTTAAGGGTTAAGGGTCTTACTCAAGAGCCCAACTTGGTAGTGGTGAGATTTGAACTACGACCTTCTGACCTTCGAAAGTCCTTAAGACGTCTTAACTACTGACCTAAACGCCAGACGTCCAACACTGAGCCGAGTGAGAGCGCAGGACTACAGCGCCGCCGCATCGCTCACTTTTAGGTCGAGATGAAGCAAGAGCTACAACTGCCATCAGGTAGCTGAACGGCATTATGGGTAACGGAGAGGTTCAGGGTGGATATTTCCTTTCCTGAGTTCCGGATCATGTTCACTAGGTGTCCTCAGAAACGGGAATCCGTAATTAGTAATAACGTCACGGAGTGGGCTGTAGCTGAATGTAGCAGTGAGCGTTCTTTATTAGAGAGTCATGGGCTTTACGTTAAAGCTGAATTTATGTCTCATATCCACTCAGTGACCACTTTATTAGGAACACCACCGATACCGATGCTTGAATCCTTCATGTCTTGAATTCCACACGGTTTTAGAAACATCGCCGTCATGCCGCATACGGGATAAAAACACACGGACATGCTCAGCAACAATACTTCACTGAGGACCAGTGAAACACACACATACATGTATATGCACTAGTGAACACACACTAAGAGGCAGTAAACACGTTATTAAACACGCACACTAGGGGGCAGGGAGCACACTTGCCCGGAGCGCTGGACAACCCTATCTAAGGTGCCCGGGGAGGCGGTTGGTGGAAGTGGGGGGGTGTTGGATGCCTTTTTTTAAGTGCACTTCAGTCATGTCATGTCGGTTTTGGGGTTTGAACCAGCAACCTTCCAGTCACTGCTTTCTTAACCGCAAGCCCACATTTGCTCCGGTTCCCCACCATTAACAATTCCCCACACCAGCGCACTACCCCCACCAGGCAGCTTGGATCCATCGGTTCATGCTCTTGAAAGCAAAACCTCTTTTCTAATTTATTAATCTTGTCCACTTTAGGTGACCATGCGCTCAACTTCTGGAACCAACAGCACTAGGAAGTCATGAATCAGAACGGTTCTGCACGTTGCACTGCCGGGGTGCCAGAGGTGTTCCTAATAAAGTGGTCAGTGGGTGTATATTGTTACAGATTTACATAATGAACGAACAAACAGAAGGAAAGGCGTCGACAGAGTGCTGATGAGGATCGGATTAGCCACGTCGGACTCGTCACTTGTCTTACTGTAGTCCGGTTGGCTGCGGTTTGTGCTCGTGTGGTTTTGCACTGGAGGCTACCGGGCCACCAGTTAGCATCATGCTCAAGTTTATAGAAAAGAATAATATCGAACTCTAAAATCGAAGGAGGAAGCAAGAGCAGGCGGCTTTTTCTGTATATAATATAACCGCAAGCAGCGATAAAGATGGCCGAGCACTTTCAGAGTTTGTAGATGTACCAGGGGTCCCATGTAGAGGCAGATAAACAAACCCCACAGCATTATGGAGCCATTACCAGGCTACGTATTTCGCATAGATTTGTACCAGTTTTTCTGGCACTTTAGTGTATGCTTATAAGAAAACATCTCGTTTCTGCCACTTTAAGCACTTAATTAAATCCAGGTTGTTTAAGATTAGATGTTTACAGTTTTCCTCCAGTCAGATGTCCAAGTCCTGGTCCACGGTCATGTGGGTTATGCGGTCGTCAGCGTCCGTGTTTGACACGACTCGAATGAATGTCTAGACTGTAAACCCGGGTCCCTGTTTGACCCGAGATGACCCGGTGGACCCCAGTAGTACTAACAGGCTTAGATAATAACCACGTATGAATGTGTGATGGCGTAATTTTGCACCACCTGCTGGTAGATACTACAAACTACACCCAAAATGTGACCGAAATCTTTCCCGTCTCATCGCGTTGCTGTTATACTGTGCTGCAGAAAGTCGCCGATTCGGATACGAACGGCTGGACTGGTGTATATTTGTACAGTAAATACCGTCTATATCAAAGCGACACTACAGGCAGACCCTGGAGCTCGCTACATGATTGGAGGTGTAAAGGTTTTTATCGTAGCCAATCAGATTTTTCTATTGTCAACCGAGGCAAAGAGTCCGACCAGGGGCCTGTCTTTGCATGTTCTGCTCTGTTGTAGCTATCAGCCTCGGGTTAACCTGCGCAAGCGCAGAGACGTTAATGAAATCCAGTCAGTGTAGCTTCGCTTGAACCTTTTACGCCAACGCTTTGGACCTGGACGTTAAGATCCTGTACACTGTATTAATGTGTTATAACTTGGTTTTTTTTTGGTTTTGTTTGTTTTTTTACACTCTGCTCTCCTACTGCTTTGCTCTGCTTCCTTTTGCTGTAATGGAGAAAGGAAAAAAAAAGATACAATGCTGCCTTGTAAGAGCGTTTAATTGTCCTGTAGCGCTTTGTACATAATAAACGACAAACACAGAAACCGAGTCGACATTCTGACACACACACACACACACACATGCTGACCTCACTTCTTTTGCTTTATTTCCAGAAGGTTACGTCATGGCTTCAAGGATGACGTCATCTTCAGGTGGGCTGTAACGCTGTAACACTGTAACTCGGTCAGTCGTGGCTTTCGGGTGTCTCGGGGTGTGTACAATGTAGCCGGCGAGATTGAAGAACACTTAGCGTTTAGTGTCACAATACTGGATTATGAGAAGGAAACGCATACTGTCAGAAGGTCAGAAGGTGTGTGGAGGTGTGTGTGTGTGTGTGTGTGTGTGTGTGGCACGAACACTATTTCCACTGGCGCAGTGTGTGTATCCTATACAGGCACGATGATGATAATAGTAATAATAATAATAATAATATTAACAACAGCAAACGAGATCACACTTCATTGTCAAAGTCAGAACGCATCCATATCAAACGCAAAAAAAAAGATCTGTAATGTAAACACGTACGTCACGTTCGACACGTGACTCAGGATCCGCTTTGGAGGAACGAATAAGAAACCCAAAGCTCAGAAATGTCTCCACACATTACCATGCAAAATAACAGTCATAATAAACTGATAATAATAATAAGGCTCGTGATTGAGATAAAGAAGCTGCATAGACGTGCAGGCGAATGAACACGACTCTCAAACACACACACACACACACACACACACTCAGTTGTTTAATCACTTGACATCTTCCATCTATTAGAAATCCTACACTGCCTCCTCGATCCAGATCTACAACCTGCATCATGACCTACATATTAGCGTCGGAGGGAGAAGACGAACAGCAGCTACGGACAAGAACAAGGATCCGGCTCAAGTAGGGCGAAACGGGGAGTGTGTGTGGGGAAACGGCAGTGAGTGCGTAGGAGGTGTAAACGTGTGTTAAGACGCTTTCAGGCTGCACATATACGTGTGTGTGTGTGTGTGTGTGTGTGTGTGTGTTTGAGTGGGGGGAAAAAGGCAATCAGGAACCGGAGCAATATTCACTTCCATGCACTGCAGGTTCCACTTCTCACTTCTCACTTCTCCCCTGTTTAAAGAGTCCGTCCCTGTGTTAGAGGAGCTTCAGGAAAAACCAGTAACACGCCTGAATTCATCCAGTGACAGAACTGCAAACAACCAGTGCAGTCTCTTATTATTATTATTCATCATTCACCATTAAATAAAAGAGCAGGAGACGTCAGCGTGGCGCGACGGTGACGTGACGGTCCTGGTGTCAGGTCAGTGATGACAGCAGCTGTACAAGTACGAGTTCTTCTTCTGACCCAGGTTCACTCCTTTCTCCTCTGAAACACACACACACACAATCAGTGTGTTAGATCTGTTAAAAGTCGACAAAACAGGAAACGGTCCGATGCTGGTGAGGTTTTTACCTGGCAGGAGCTCAAAGGCTGAGTTACTGAAATCTTCGGCGACTTTGGCGAAGAGAGCGTCTGTTATAAAGTCAGACAGGAAACAGAGGGTCATATAGATAAGATGAGCTTCCTGTATTCTTATTGGTGAGGGTATAACAGAATTGAGAATTCACACAAAACAGACAGCAGGTCAATACAGGAAACAGTTACTTCACACTTCACACTGAAGCGGCTGAAAAACTGGAACACCAGTACATCCCATACTTTATTAGTTTTGATTATTATTATTTTTTTATAGGGAAAAATGTCCAGTGCACCCTAAATGACTAGGGGTCACAATACACCACGTCAACCTGCCCCTCAACTGAACACACCCCCAAAACACACATGGCTCGTGTTACCTAGGAGATGCTCATTAAACATGGACGTGCACCATCATTGCGCTGACCAGAAATGTAAGAAAGGTGAAAATGCCTTTACGTGAGGTGGTGGATAAGATCGGTGAGTAGAACAGGACATACTGGAGGCTACCAGGTATGTCCGGGGCAGATGTTGGGGTACGATGTACAGGTACTCGTACTCCTGCAACAACTCGGTGAACTCGTACTCTGTTGTAGAGGTCCACTGTAAACGTGAACATGTGGCTGTTTTTTTTTTTTCATCTATATCTACATTTTTTTTTTTGGTGCTGTTTTCATAGAAAGGACCAATCAGATTACGTTTTTTTTCCAGTATACAATACTGGAAAAAAAAAACAACAATAACTCAGCCACAGTAAAGTTTACACTAAACGTCGCCTCTGTGTGATTTTTCCACGTGATAAACTAAAGTGTTTTTTCTGTCTTGCAATAACAAACTACAAAACAACAGACGGATTCATTTCAGCCGTCTCTGAGCTGCAGGTCGACAGATCTGCGCTGCTGCTTACCGACGTTGTTTCCTGTTTTGCTCGAGGTCTCGAAATGCTGTGCTCCTATTTCTGTGGAAGACAGAGAGCCGCGTGTTGTGATTTCACTGTAACGTCAATAACGAAGAGGAAACGTGCATGGTGTGGAAACCTGTACGGGCTTGTTGATGTTTACCTTCCACGAAGTCCTGAACGTCGTGGTAGTCGACCTGCCGTGCGCTCCTGTCGCCTTCCACCAGGTCGTTCTTGGTGCCGCACAAATAGATCTTACAGTGCTGTAAACAAACAAACAGGCGGATTTTAGTATGCAGTGTATAAAACAAAACCACTAAAATAAAATAAATGAAATGTATATTTTTATATACATCATATACAGTAATGTGTAAGTCTTTTGTGTTATTCAGTGTTTAAATTCATTACTTACTATTATATTATTTTTAACTTTACCACCCAAAAATGTCATGTGGTACAACCGAATATTTAAATATAAATAAATAATATATATATATTTTTCCCCTACAGGTTGAAGCTTTTAATTAGATTTATGATAAAATAACAGATTTCTACCACTGGTTGTACCACCTGACATGGAAAGTGTTCCAGTGTAACTATGAGCCCAGCAGAATTATTTTTATTAATATTTATAAAGGAAATCTACAAGCTTTTTCACTCAAACATAAATGTCACTTGGGCTCCTTTAAATAATCCAATACTGTATGTTTACTGTTATGTCCTCTTAACTTCAGAATAAAAGTCCCATTACTAAGGTTGCACCACACTGACACTTGACGACATACAAATTGCTGAAGAACGTTTTTCAGCTATTTCTTTCATCATTCATAATTTTAAACTATTTGAAAGGTTTTAAACATAAAACAACATAATTTTATTTTGAATTTATCATTATTAAATCATAGTTTTTAATACTTTTAATGCTGTTCATTTGCATGGACGGTTGCGCCACCTGATGTTTTGTGGGTTTGAGATGAAAACAAAATAAATATCGATAGAACTGACTAAAAATGTATTCAAATGAAAGAGATTTTTATAGAATAAAACAGAATACATGAGTCAAAAAATTATTTTTCAAAAGAAATGAACACAGTCAGACATGGACATGTCACTGACTCGTGCAGATCAGAAAAATAAAATTAATGTGCAAACCTCTTCAAACGTCTGTAGCTCCTTTACCCAGAATCTGGCTCTCTGGAAGCTGGTGTTGTCTGTTAAGTCTAAACAGGAATGGATCAATGCATTATGCCATGAAAGATAAGAATAAGATGTTGCTGCTGCTGCCGTTGTTTTTCTCATTCTACATATAGATCAGTAGAAAGGTCAGCAGGTCTGAGAAGTAAGTAAACGCCCGAATAAAATGAAAACGCTTCGGCAGACGGTGATCCACTTTTAAATACAGGATTCCCGCCATGTTGGTGACCCAACGGTTCCTCCTCTTCCGCCCACAGCTTGTCTCTAAACCTGGATCACCGTCCGATGAACTGTTTTCATTTCATAGGGGTCTTTCCTGTATATTATAAATCATAAAAAAGTGCAAAAGAACGAACCGTACCGTAACACACGATGGCAGCCCGGGCTCCTCGGTAGTAAATTCTACTCATGGCCTCGTAGCGCTCGGATCCAGCCGTGTCCTAAAGCACAGCGAAACAGCCTGTGAGAGCCTGACAGCTGCCTGATGTTAAAGTAAAGTTTAGAGTGAAAGTAAAACAGGACTCACCCAGATTCCCAGAGTAATCACTTTGTCATTAACGTTAATGGACTTGGCAACAAACGCAGCTCCAATGGTCTATATAAAGAACACAGGAATATAAATACATTATATTTATTAGATTACATTATATTATTATTAAGAAACAAAAGTGCAGTCTCTTAAATAAAACAGGAGATTTGACAATCGACACATGAACCTGGAACGATTTCCGCACAAACACTAAAGTGCCAGAAAACCTGGTACAGGCTGGTGGTGGCTTCATAACAGTACAGCGTTTGTTTATCTGCCATTCCACCGGACCCCTGGAACACCTCCAGATGTCTCTGACAGGTGAACACTATGTGTGATGAGTTCCACCTGTTCATGTCCTGTATTCATTCTGAT
>JAOVVF010000019.1:20536152-20546949 GCA_028565595.1 Duopalatinus emarginatus
CTTCTAACAGGACAATGGACCACCACACACGTCTAGAGACACCAGATTATGGTTAGAGGAACACTCATGTGAGTTTGTGGATTAGTTATTAACACCAAAATCACCTGATCTCAGTGTTAGCGAACACATCTGGGATGTCATGTGACATGCTGTGGAACACAGAAATCCTCCACCTCAAAATACAACAGAATTGTGGAGCGTTCTGGAGGAAGTCTGGGGTTTATTACCTACAGAATATTTCCACAAGCTTGTCAAGTCCACGTCCCATGTGGGACCTACCAAGCGTTAGACTGTTAGACTGTTTCAGTGTATTTAGACTCGGACACAGTATGGAAGCATCAACACCATTTCATCCATCTCACAAACTCTCAACAGGACTTATTAAAGAAACCTAACAACATTTGTGACGTAAATGATTAAACAGGTCTACAGCATATTTCTACAACTGAGGACTTCACACAAAAAAAACCCCACAGATCAGCCATAAGATTAAAACCTCACTGACAGGTGAAGTGAATAACATTAGTTATCGCATTACAGTGGCACCTGTCAAAGCGTGGGATAGATTAGACATCAAGTGAACAGTCCTGGGCTGGGTGCAACGCATCAGTAAAGAGACACACACACACACACACACACAGTGTTCACCTGTCAGAGATGTTTGGAGATGTACCAGGGGTCCAGGGGAATGCCAGCTAAACAAACCACAGACCATTACTGAGCCACCATCAGCCTGGATTTTGCAATAAGCTTGTCTGTCACTTCAGTGTATATGTACGTTTATTTTTAAGACTACAGCATAATAAATAAAGAACTCAGATAAATAAATATCTGCATTTGTTATCTCCTGACAAGGTGCCTTTAGAAGAACTCAGTTTGCCACATCTGGAGCAAACAGATGATTACAACACAGAAGAATTTCTACATTTCCCTTTAAACATTACATGGAAATTTCCAGAGAAGTTCAATATGTATGTACACATCAGACCCCCATTCAAGACTAGACTCAAAGTCAAACAATAAAGTCTGTTTTTCATGTCTGTCCTTTTCGTATCTACTCAAATCAAACGCCGTAAAAAGGCGATTGCCGTCTTCCCTTTTGGTTTGTGGAGTCTGTACGCACTGGTCATGCAAAACCACAAATTCTTCTTTCTGTAAACGTCTTCCCGTCTCAGCCAGGGTGACCTTAACACATTCAGAGCTTTATTTTCTATATAAACAAACACCATACAAGTGGTTGAACCACCGAGTGGTTCGACTGGTGCAGATTTAGAAAAGAAACTCCAGTCTTTCTCAGCACAGGGACTTGTTAGTGTTAGTTAAGATTACACACACACACACAACTCCACATGCAGAAACAGATACAGACACATAAAAAGGAAGCTGAATGTTTCATATATTCACACTGAATTGGTTTTGGTTTATGAAGGTGGGGTTGTGTAATGTAATTATAATTGCTGGAGTATTTCTGGAATATTGGTCTCATCTGACTCGGTCATACAGGTTGTTATTTACGGAATTATTTCTATCCATGTTTATGTATCACAGACTTAACATTAACACTACTGAACCACTGACAGGTGAAGTGAATAACATCGATCGTCGCATTACAGCGGCACCTGACGCAGGGTGGGATGTTAGACAGCGGGTAAGCGGTCAGTTCTCATGTGTTACATTCTGTCTGAGAATCTGAATCTTGTGACGTCTAGACGACTGGGTCAGATCTTTCGAAAACAGCAGGTCCTGTGGGGTGTGTCCCATTATACAGTAGTAAATATGTACCAAAAGTGGTCCAAGAAAGGACAACCAGTGAAGCAGTGACAGGGACATGGACACCTGAAACACTGCTGGGATTAGACTCAATCAAGAAGAGGATCAGGACAATCTTCACTCACATGATCGTATATTCCGTCACCTGGGGTTAATCGTACAGGTTTGATAGAAGATAAGATCCGGTGTAAGGATTCCAGGTGTGAGCATGAGCAGATCCATAAAACACAGCCGACATGACAGATTCAGGAACAACCTTCCGGTAATACTAACATGACCTCAACGTCACGTGTAAAACCAGTTCAGTCCAGTTCGAATCCTGTTCCTGCTTATGCACCTGTATTGTCTGTAAACTTGTCGGGTCTCTCAATGACCACTTATAATAAAGAACAAACAATCAGTATGAAGGAATTAAAATGAGCATGGAATTGCATGGAATTTCTAGTATGACAAGTGTGTGTGAATTTCAAATATGCTCACATGATGTGAGTCACTCATAGCTACACACATGCATATATTATATTACACAAGAGTACGGTAAAAATTTCCCACACTTGAAAATTTCTTTTAATCAACTTAAACGACATAATCTCCTGCTTTTCAACACACTCGTCCAAATGCATCTCTGTCTTCACCTCTTCATCAGACGTGAATCTTCGTCCTCTTAGGGCTTCTTTCAGGAGACCAAACAGGTTACAGTCCGATGAGACAAGTTCAGGACTATAGTGAAGACGCTTTAACACCTCAAAACCAAGCATGCGGACATGTAACAACACAACACCGTCGGAGAGCAGTCCTCTGTGTTTTGTTTGAATTTCAGGCTTCGGCTCTTCAGTGAACATCTCACTGTTACGAACGCTGTTGATCGCGCTGTTGATGTTCCAACACTGGTTCTTGAGAATCCCTGAAAACTCTAAGCCACAATTTTTCATCCGACGGTCAACTTTTGAACTTGTCCCAGTCTGTGATTGAGGATGATTTCTGTCCCGCACTTTGCTTGATAAGACATGGTGACCAACAGAAGCAGATACATTTTCACTCACCCTCGTATAAATCTAGTACATTCTAAAACCTGAGGAAGGTGTAAAGGTGAGTCTGGGCGCGTTCTCGTACTCACGTTCTGATACGGTCCGACCAAAAAGCGATGATGAACGTATCTCTCCACCAGGCTGGTTTTACCCACGCTCTCCTTCCCCAGCATGACCACCTTGGCATCGACGCGCATGGCCGCCATGGTCCGTTATGTCAGGATGGAAAGAAAGCTGGAGAGAGAAAGAGGAACCTGGTGTTAGCGAGTTGCATGACTCGATATTTGTAGCTTGTTATTTGGCAACCTGACCATCGCATCAGGTTTACGTTTAAACATGTGAGCTTGACTATGCAGGTGTGTGACAAATATGATGATAAAGATGATGATGATGACGTAATGGTGATGGTGCTGTGATGTCATAGTTTCCCAGAGGTCACGTGGTTCACCTCTTGTTAGTTGTCCACTTACCTTGTCCTGTGTAGACACTGTCTGGTAGCCGGTCTCGTGATCAAGCACTCACCTACCTACCTACCTACCAACCTACCTAGCAGGTACGCACACTAGCATTAGCATCTAGCTAGTTAGCTAAGCCTATACAAACACAAGTAGTACTAGCTGGCTAATTGTTGTTATGACGTCACACCTAATTAGCCTCCCATCAATATTACAACATTAGTGTTGTTGTTGTTATTATTCGAATTATTTACACACACTCTTTCTCTCTCGCGCGCGCGCGCGTGCGTACACACACACTGACACACACACACACACACAGTCAGTCAGTCAGTGAGACAGACTCACACATACACGGGCTAAAAACAAACCCTCCTACTCATGAACTGATGGAGCCGAAGCGGAAGCGCGGTCACGCAACCGGATATGACGTCAGACGCACGGCCCCTCGCTGTTTCTCCAGTGGGCGGAGCCAGTGAGCGAGAGGGAAAATGGCGTCTCCGAAAACGGTTCCGAAAGACGCGCAGGTAGGGCTGTTTGTGCCGACTCATTTTATGTTCCGTGTGAAGTTTTCAACGCTTTAGATAACATATTTATGCAAATAAAACCAAAGTTCGCCTCAGGTTTATTACCGGCTGAGGTAAAGATTTAAACGAGCCTGTGCGCGCGCGCGTTTTCTGTTCGTCATTCGATTCTTTTGATTCGGAGTCAGTCGAGGAATCGTTTTGGTTTTCTATACGAGTCGTTTAGGTGCCGTAAAGTGTAATAAAGCAGCGCTGTGTACACTCACACTGATGAGACTGCATGTCGATGTTCTTAAAAGCTTCTTTTTTTGCTTTACTATATTCTCAGTATGTATCAGGATATACACTAAAGTGCCAGACAAACTGGAGCACAGTCTGGTGGCGTTATGTATTTACCTCTGGTTCATCTACAAACATCTCTGACACTGTGTGTGTCTTCTGCATTCAATTTGTCCTGCATTCATTCTGATGGGTCTGGTGTCCTCCACCAAGGCAGTGCACCACCACCACCACCAAGTGTCTAGAACTGCCAGATAATGGTCAGAGTTATTAGGTGGATCCATTCCCTATCTAAGATCTTGATGTTATCAAAGCCATGTCGGATGCCATGCAACACTGGTGGTCTTAGTAGAGCTACTAGTTACCAAGTAGTAGGTCCTACACTGGGCGTGTTGCATGGTGTCCCAGACGTGTTGAGATATGGTTATGAATGACTAAACCCCAAACTCAAATGAGTGTTCCTCTAACCATAATCTGGTGTCTGTGGACGTGTGTGGTGGTGCATTGTCCTGTTAGAAGAGGACAAACTCGTCAGAATGAATACAGGAGCTGAATGGGTGTAACTCGGTAAAAAAAGGAGACGCACACAGTGTTCACCGTTCAGAGACGTTTGTGGATATACAGTAGTATTTATATATATATAATGTATGTATATACCACAATTGTAAGGAGCGTGCACTTGTTGGATGAGCTATGTTGGTTGCCAAATCATCTCTGCCAGTGCCAAACAGTTTATTCTGCTATTGACTCGTTTGGTGTTTGGTGGATTGGATGATTGACGTCTGAAGAAACAAGACATATCGGAAATTTAACAATTTATTCATTTACCAAACAGCAGCCTCAGTAGCGTGTGGAGGAATTAGACACAGCCACAACAGCTTGGCACCTCCTGCACATGCTGGTCACCAGCCTGGTCACACACTGCTGTGGGATAGCATCCCATTCTTCAACCAGCATTTGTCGCAAGTCAGCCAATGTGGTTGTGTTGGTCAATCTGGCACAAATAGCACGCCCGAGCTGATCCCAAAAGTGTTCAGTGGGGTTGAGGTCAGGACTGCTGGAGGCCATTCCATCGTCTCCACTCCTAAATTCTGGAGGTAGTCTCTGACAAACCAGGCTCTTTTGGGGTGAGAGGTGTCATCTTGGGGGATAGAGTTCAGTCCCAGACTGTGGAGATTTGGGATTGCCACTGGTGGCAGAATTTCATCTCGATGTTCACAAATGCAGGCACCTGATTAGCAGCACCCGGGCCACCAGAAGCCCAAAACAAGGGTCAAAAGCAACAGCAAATTTTTTATGGGCACAACCCACATACTCAGCTCTGCTGCTTATCCCACAAATGCAGGTTCCTTACAATGTGTGGCACCATTTGAAAGGGTAATTAACAGGCTTTCCAATGGTATATGATGTAATGCCAAGAAGCATCGTTACAACAAAGAAATAATCTACCAAACACAAATGTCTTTAAGTTTTGTGCTATGTTTACAAATATAGGTGCATAATTACAGTGTCTATCCGATGGTTTACTTAGACTGTCCTGACGAACTCATTGCTATTCTCCTTTCAGGTTATGATGCAGATTTTAAAAGATATGGGAATAACGGAGTACGAGCCCAGAGTCATTAATCAGATGTTGGAGTTCATGTACAGTAAGTCACACACTCTTCACATCGTAAAACTGACAACTCGAACTCTCATGCAGCAGTGTTTAGATTGTGCTGTAAACTTACAGTCTCCTCTTCTAACTCAGATCTCACTCTTCACTTCATGTGTACTGCAGTCAGGCTTGTACACAGATGCAGTGGTGACAGGGGTGTGTTTTTAATACGGTCACAAACAAATACATAAAAAAATAGATTGCAAAAAAAAACTGCACTTTACAAACGCTCAGTTTTAGTTGCTTTAAATGAGAATGAGTCACTGCTCTGTGGGTTGGTAAAGACTCCAGATACACAAAACTGAAAAAAAGTGTCTCTTCCATGATATGTCCCCTTTAAAGTATTAAATCATGGCCTTGGTAGAGCCAAATACAATGTCAGTGTCAACTGAGCATCTCTGTACTTTTAGCAGAGTTAGTCAACACTCCACAACACTATAATATGTCGAGTCATGAATGTTGGACAGGTTAGAGACTGGGTTTCACGCGTTTCATAATGCAGCGCAAACGCTAGTTACGTTCTGAGCGCAACCACAAGGGGCGCTTCTGTGATAGCCGGGTTTTCTTGTGCCGCCAGGTGTGTTTTGCCAGTAAACACTTTAGGCGGAGCAGTTTGAGGAATCTCTCACAAAACTGGTTCATTTATACAAACATATCTATGGCACATTCCAATTTTTCCCCGTCTGTGCAGCAGGTAAAGCAGCGCACACTCCTCTGTTGTTGACGTGTTTAACTCAAACAGGTTACAAGCACTATGATTTGTCCTCTATCGCCACCTAGTGTTTTAACCTCCACAGAGCATAAGAACGCATGTTAGGTTTGTGCAGCACAGCGTTGGCTGGGCGCCGGTATCTGCGTTTGCGTTCTTGCATTGAGTAGGTTTCTGGCCTTAGCATTGCCACCCACTACACCTTTATCTCTCTGTAGGATACGTCACAACTATAATCGAAGATGCCAAAATCTATGCCACCCACGCTAAGAAGACCAACGTGGACGCAGATGACATACGGCTAGCCATCCAGTGCAGAATGGATCAGTCCTTCACGTCTCCGCCTCCACGAGACGTAAGCTGTTTCTTATCTTAAAATGTTCCTGTCAGAAACATGACCAACTCATAACCTTATTGTCTTCTACCCAGTTTCTACTAGAGGTTGCCAGGCAGAAGAATCAGACCCCTCTGCCCCTGATTAAGCCGTACGCAGGTCCTCGTCTTCCTCCTGACCGCTACTGTTTGACGGCACCAAACTACAGGCTCAAGTCGCTTCAGAAAAAGGTCCGGCTTCTCAGATGATGATGTAAATGTAAATGTTATGCCGAGATCAGACTACATGAACGTTACTTGTTTTTCTCAGACGTGCCAGGACACCCTGATGAAAGTCTGGCATGTCAGACGGTTTCATATCTTTCCACCCAGTTCTCCATCTCCTAAGACACAGTCCTTGACGACCAATAATAGTAGTAGTGATTATTGACGGTTTTCTGACCCACCTCCCTGATGAACCTATGAACTCTTGCAAGAACTTGAATGCTAATGGGCCAATGTCAGGTGTAGTTTTACCAGTCTCCAGACCGAGACATGGCAGGATTTTACAGCACGATTGTTGTGTAATCTGTCATAGTAAACGTGATAAAAGACAGAAATATCATGTAGTCTGATCCCAGCATAAACTAAACTTTAGTACTGTGCGTGTGTGTGCGCGTGTGAGAGAGAGCGATACTGTGCTGACGTTGTTGGTTTGTAGGTGTCCTCCTCTGCGGGTCGAATAACGGTGCCACGCCTCAGCGTGGGGGCCGTCTCCAGCCGACCGAGCACGCCAACTCTTGGTGAGTTCTCCTTCTTCTTCTACTTTATTATTGTTTCAGGGTTCCAGGTTTTTTTTTGTTTTTTTTTTACCTTTTTTAAAACAAGTTTGTACTTTAAAAAAAACTCAGGTGGTACTCTAACTATTATTTCCTCTTCAGAATAAATATCACGCCATGTTTACAGTTGCACTGACATTTGAGAACACACAGCTTGCTGGACAGAAGTTTTCCATTTAACTCAACATGTTTAAAACTATACGTATTTGTAAAATTTGGTTTCTGTGAAATTTTATAAACAATAAATCATGCTACAATATTTTATTTTCCATTCATTATCATTAAAACAAACTAAATGTGATTTATAGAACAAAGTGATACAGGAGTCATGAACAGAAATGAATACACACAGACACAAACAAGTGCAGGTCATGTCGTTAAGCAGGTTGTGTGTGAGTTCTGGTATGAGCACAGGGTAGTTGTTATAATCACAGCAGCAGCTCTCGGGTATGAGTCTACAGTATCCAAGTAAGACCAGAGACTAACGCAGCTGTGTTATGTGTCTGTCTGTCTTCAGCTACTCCCTCGGTGCAGACGATGGGCTCTAAAGTGGGAACGCCGGTGTCGCTAACAGGTCAGCGCTTCACCGTCCAGATCCCATCTTCTCAAGCGACATCAGCTAAGTCGAGTCAGTACCATCGAGTGTTACATCATGTGCAGTGTTTCCTCATGTTTTACAGATCTGAACATGCCATTTCATTTAATTGAAACCTTAAATATATTTATATATTTATATATAGCCACCCCGACCACTCCAGGGACGGTCCAGAACGTCCTCATCAATCCCTCTCTCATCGGCTCCAAGAACATCCTCATTACAACCAACATGGTGTCTCAGAACTCGTCCAGTGAATCGGGCTCGCTGAAACGAAAGCATGAAGACGACGACGATTACGACGCCTCGTGACCTCGAATATAAACAACATTAGTGATCTGGATCAGCCTGTAAATACACGTTTATCTACCTTCAGTCTCACAGCCATGGTGTTCTTTTGACTATAAGTAGCTTTAGAGTCTTGCTCAATGTTTGCTCTTTTTTTTTTTTTTTTTTTTGCAAATACAAAAATAAAAGTTTGTCATTTTTCAGAATTATTATTATGCTCTTTTGTGTATGTGGGGAAAAAATCATGGGTAATGGTACATAAGTGCAAATCAAAGCTTGATGTATACTTCAATGAACTTAATATTTCTTAAATTGATTTATAGGAAATAGCCAGTAGGGGGTGACAAACCTCACAAAATATATATTGTTTTCAGTACATAATCTGAACCTGTACATGTGTAGAATTTTCAGTAAACCTCACATAACAGATGTCAGAGTATAACTTTAAAGGTTTCTAAGCAATAAAAAAAAACCCTTTTTTTATATTTTGTACATTGTTAACACCTTGTCCTGTAAATGAGTACTGTTCAAAATCATTTTCATAGCCTGTTTATGGCTCCATAACAGCACAGGATTTGTTTAGCTGCTATTCCATGGGACCCCTGGTACATCTACAGACGTCTCTGATACACTATAAACACTGTGTCCTTTTTGATGAGTTCCACCAGTTCATGTCCTGCGTTCATTCTGATAGGTTTGTCCTCTTCCGACAGGACACATGTCTAGAGACACCAAATTATGGTTAGAGTTAATCTCATACATTTGTTGAGTTGTTGATCAGTGCATCCAGGGTCAAAGTTCACCCCTAGACACAATTTATTTTAATAGTACTGTTTATTTAGAAATACATTAACCAGCCATAACCTTAACACCAGCTGCTAAAACAGGCATGGACTCTCACAAGAACGCTGAAGACGTTACTAACAGATCCTTCTGTGGATCAAACCAGACAGGCTTACCTTCACACCCTATGCACACATCAATGAATCATGAAAGGAGAAATTGTAACGCTATAGGGTTCGAAGACATTATATACAGATGTGTTCTTCCAGCTTGGGGACAACCGTGGTCTACTGGTTAGGAAACTGGTCTCATGACCGGAAGGTCAGAGGTTCGATCCCCACCCAGAGAAAGACACCTAACTCCCCTAACTGCTCCCCGGGTGGTGTGGTTTGGGGCTGCCCCCCGCTCTGGGCAAGTGTGTTCACTGGTGTGTGTGTTTCACTGCATGGATGGGTTAAATGCGGAAGTCACATTCCTTCTGTGTGCAAACACAGTAAGGCAAAATTGTTCACTTTCATTTCATTTAACCAAATGTGTGTGTCAGGTGTCCGTATACTTTTGGCCAAACAGTGTAGTACACTACACTATGTCACACCTCACTTCAACAAACGACACTTCACTACATCACATCACACCAGAACCACACGAGTGTGTGAGGGTCAGGTATCCATATACATTTGGCCATGCATTGCAGTACACTAGACAACACCACACTTCACTGCGCGCGCGTGTGTGTGTGTGTGTGTGTGTGTGTAAGGGTCAGGTGTCCATACAGTGTAGTACACCAGTACACTACAACACACTTCACCTCATACATTGTCGTACACTATACCACAACTACACCACACCATGTGTGTGAGTGTCAGGAGTCCATATACTTTTGGCCACACAGTGTAGTACACTACAACACACCACACTACATTACATTACACTTCACTTCAACAAACTACACCAAACGTTAGACCAGAACCACATGTGTGTGTGAGGGTCAGGTGTCAATACACTTTTGTCCATAGTGTAGTACACTACACTACATCACATCTTACTACTCTACACTTCAACAAACTACACTACACCACACCTCACTACACCAAATCTGACCACACTTCACAACACCTCAATAAACTACACTACACTTCACCAAACCTCACCACACATCATTACACTACACACTCCCTCACTACACCAAACCTGGCCACACTTCACAACACCTCAACAAACTACACCACACTTCACTAAACCTCACCAAACTACACCACGCATCATAACACTACACTCTTCCTCATTACACCAAACCTGACCACACTTCACAACACTTCAACAAACTACACCACACACTTCCTCATTACACCAAAACCTGACCACACTTAACAACACCTCAACAAACTACACCACACATCATAACACTACACACTTCCTCATTACACCAAACCTGACCATACCTCACAACCTCAACAAACTACACCACACTTCACCAAACCACACCACACACTTCCTCATTACACCAAAACCTGACCACACTTAACAACACCTCAACAAACTACACCACACATCATAA
>JAOVVF010000019.1:20558555-20571770 GCA_028565595.1 Duopalatinus emarginatus
ACGGTTCTAGAGTTTCATTGGACAATCATGTCTGGTTTTGCCTGGATGTGAATGATGCAAAACCAGATGGGGGAAACTGAGGTGTGTGTGTGTGTGTGTGTGTGTGTGTGTCAGGTGTAGTATTTTATCCTTGTCCATGTAACTCCGACACCTGTTTGGATTCAGACGTGTTTTTAAAATAGAACCGTCTGAGCGAGTGATGGGTTCAGATCCCTAAACAGCTACAGACGAGGGACTAGGAATCGTCAGGGGAGGGATGTTGAGGGAGCCACTCGCTGACACACACACACACACACACACACTCGGAGAGAGCGAGGGGGGGGGGGCGATCCTCCTCCTCCTCGTCCCCCCTCCCGTCTCGTGCGAGCGTTCTGCCAGTGCTGCAGTCCAGAATGTTTTTCTTCTCCGGCGAATCGTCACACTCCGAGGCAGAGAGACGGAGCGAGGGAGGACGGATAGACGAGCGAACGAGTGTTTGTCTGGGAAATACTGCCGTGTGTGACTTTGTGCTGTGTGTGTGCGTACACGAGTGTGTGTAGCTGTTCACGCAAGCTGTTGCTCTTGTCAGGCTCTGGGTTTTTACAGCGTGCGCCTGTGTGCGAGTGCGTGTGTGTATCCGTGCGAGTGTGTGCGAGTGTGTGCGTCTCTGTGCGAGTGTGTTTGAGAGAGAGAGAGAGAGTGTGTGTGTGTTTAAGTGCCGGATCTGTTGGTATGACGAGTTGAATCACAGTTCAAGGCAACGCTGGGTTGAAATTGCGAGTGCGTTTTAGGTCCGTCCTCTACTACTGTGCGCGAGTGCATGAGCGAGTGTGTGCGTGCGAGCGAGCATGCGAGAGCAAACTGCAGTCGTGTCTCTGTAATAACCGTCCGCGTGCTCCGTGTTTTGGCAGTAGAGGAGAAACAGATGTCCTCTCCAGGTTTCTCCTTGCAGGACACAATACGTCTTTGTCAGAAGGAGCGTAAGCAAAAAGAGTAATTACTTACTTTCTCTTTCTCGTAGGCACACACACTCTCTCTCTTACACACACACACACACATTCGCACGGCAAAGCTTTGTTTACGTGAGTGTACAGCTGAGGCTCTCCTCCTCTCTCTGTGTTTTACGACACCAATTTCCAGCACATCATTTGGGTCACAGTGTGAGTGTGAGCTCAGCGTGACAGATTTACAGGCGTGTTGTGTGTGTGTGTGTGTGTGTGTGTGTGTGTGTGTGTGTGTGTGTGTGTGTGTGTGTGTGTGTGTGGTGTGTGTGTGGTGTGACAATGCTGTGTCCGGCCTCCTGCCTCCCGCTCCTGAAGGAGCTCTCTCAGTGGCGTTGTCTGCTCGGTTGGCATCGGCAGCGCGGCGTCTGCTCGGCCCCGAGCTCCGGTCGTCCCGTGTGTCCCACCAAACCGCTGCCTGAGACAGAGGTGAGTCAAGTCCCTGAGGAAGCCCCCGTCCCTCGGGGCATTTCATCAGACACGTTCAGAGGGTCAGATTTAGTGTTGTTTAGCATGTGGGTAGATCCGTTTCAGACGGTTTTAAATGTTATCATGATGTTTAAAAATGTATTAGAATATCAATATCTAGTTTGTTTATTTATTTATTTATAGCCAATGTGGACTTTCAGTACAGTTGTTGTTGTTATTTACTGTGTTGCCTTGTGTAACTTTAGTTCTACTGTCTGTTTCTCGACTGTCAACTCGTATCATATATCAACTTCACGGTTTAACCCTGTGACACTTGCATTGCGATTATTATTATTATTTATATAATTATTATTAAGTGTGTTGTGCGTTAACATTAAAGCCACAAAAACCACTGACAGGTGACATGAACAACATCGATCATCTCATTACTGTGGCACCTGTCAAGGGGTGGGATAGATCACAGTCAAAGTTAAAGTGTTGCAAGCAGGAAAAAATGGGCAAGTGTGAGAATCTGACCGACTTTGACAAGGACCGAATCGTGCCGTCTAGACGACCGGGTCTGATCGTCTTCAACACCGCAGGTGGTGTTATGTGGTGTGTCTCGGTATACAGTGGTTAGTTCTTTAATAAAATGTCGATCACTGTGTTCTGGTGATGATAAAGTGGGAAACGTTTGATTGTCAGTGAAGGACGACGAGATGACGGGCGCTCCGTCAGTGAAGTGTCAGTCAGGCATCGGCTGAAAAGGACAGAGAGAGACGGATGGTGTGGGTGGGTGTGGGCGTGTGCGCACCCATGAGAGAAAACCTGAAACGGTCACAGTGCAATCATAACTGCCACCTCCCCACAGAGAGAGAGGGTGGGGGGGGGGCAAAGAGGCGGGAAGAGAAAATGGGTAAAAGAGAGAGAGAGAAAAGACAGAGAGAGAGAGAGAGAGAGAGAGAGGCCATGTGTATGTTGGAAGACTAGACTGTCTGGTCTGTGTGAATGTTAGGGTTGGTGTGTGTGTGTGTGTGTGTGTGTAATGTAATATCAGTTAGAATGACTCACGTTCAGTGACTGTAAAATACTGTAACATCTTCCCATCACACACTGAAATAAAACCCAGTGACTCTGCCCCCCCGCCTCGTGCCCCCCCGCCTCGTGCACTGCGTCTCGTGTTTCTCCTGCCCCGTGTTTCTCCTGCCCCGTGTTTCTCCTGCCCCGTGTTTCTCCTGCCCCGCGTCTCCTGCCCCGCGTCTCCTGCCCCGCGTCTCCTGCCCCGCGTCTCCTGCCCTGCGTCTCCTGCCCTGCGTCTCCTGCCCCTGTTTGAGAAGTAGTGACAGAGTGGGTGAGACTAATCACATAAGAGCGAGTCTGGGTTCTGCCTCCATGCAGCCTTTCTAACCTCATTACATCAGAGCTGAAACTTTTAGCCGGATTGCTATTGATTCCAGATTAGCTAGCGCTTCCCTGAGGAATAGCCCCGCCCCACTCGGCCCCGCCCCACTCGGCCCCGGTACTGATTGAGGGGGTAATCGAATTCAGCTCTGTGTGAGTTGAGGAGCATCCAGTTAGTAGATCAACCTCTGTCTCTCTCTCTCTCTCTCTCTTTTTCTCTCTCTCACCCAGAGGGAGGTGGCAGTAATGATGACATGGTGACCGTTTCAGGTTTTCTCTCATGGGTCTCGAGTCCACTCTGTCTCTCTCTCTCTCATGGTGAAGTAGCAGTAATGATGGCATTGTGACTGTTTCAGGTTTTCTCTCATGGGTCCTGAGTCCGCTCTGTCTCTCGCTCTGTCTCTCGCTCTGTCTCTCGCTCTGTCTCTCGCTCTGTCTCTCGCTCTGTATCTCTCTGTCTCTGTCTCTCTTTGTCTCTCTCTCTCTGTGTCTCTCACTCTCTCTCAGTGTCTCTCACTCTCTCTCATGGTGAAGTAGCAGTCATGATGGCATGGTGACTGTTTCAGGTTTTCTCTCATGGTTACTGACTCCACAGCCTCCACCCCCTCCTCTCAGTCTCTCGACAAAGTGCGCATCGTTCTTCACTGACCATCTACATGATAAAGATTTATACTGATCCATCAGTCGTAGAATTTAATACAATATGGGAAGAAAATATGGAAAGAAAGAAAGGATGAAAGAAAGGAAAGAGAAAAAAAATGACGGGGAAGGGAACGGTTAAAAGGAGAGAAAGAATGAAAAGGAACAGAAGAAAAGAAAGAAGGGAAAGAAAGAAAGGAAGGAAAGAACTGGAGTGGGGTAAAGAAGAGAGGGAGAAATAGAAAATGGGAGGAATGTCAGAAAAGGAAAAGAAGAAAAGGGAAGAAAACAAGAATGAAAAGAAGTGGGGATAGAAAAGAAGCAAAGAAAGAGAAACGGAAGATGCGGGGAAAGAATGGAAGGGAAACAAAGGAAAGGATGAATGAAAGAGAAGAAATAGATAGATGGACAGATAGATAGATAGATAGATAGATAGATGGAATTGATATAACAGAAGAAAAAGCATGAAGGGAAACAAAAGAAGGATGAATAAATGAAAGGAAAGAATGAAGGGAAGGATGGAAGGAAACAAAGGAATGACAAATAAAAGAAAATGAAAGGATGTAAGTAATGTCAGAAAAGAAGGAGAAAATAGAGGGCAAGGAGTGAAAAAGCAGAAGGAAACGGTGGAAGGATGAAAAGAAAGTGGGAGAAAAGAAGATAAAGAGAAGGCATGGAAAAAGAGAGAAGAGTGAAAAGAAACCTAAAGAAGTATAAAAAGAAAAGAGAGGAAGGCACGGCAGTAAAGAAAGGAAGCATGAAAGAAACGAAGGGATGTGGAAAAGAATGAAAGGAAATGAAGAGAAAGAGTGAAGGAATGAAAGCTGACCTTGTTCAGTATGAATAATTCAGGGAAGTCAGCGACTTTACCCCCAGTTTTCAGGCGAGCGAAGTGAAAACCGTCTCCGTCGTGTCAAATAAAAGTGTGGGTCCACTAAAGGGGGGGGGGGGGTTTGGTCCCTGTTTTGAACATGACTTCTATCAAGAAACACACTTGACCTCCAAATGCGGCTCCTCTGGTTCTCTGACCTCGTGGGATGGGATTTGCAAGTTAGATGCGGAAATCTGTCAATAATTTAGTAGCCGAGCTCTCAGACTTCACAGGCCGAGACTGGCAGCGTCGGGCTGCAGGCGAGTGCCGGGCGAGGCCTCCCACAACCCGGGACGCCGCCTTAATTAACATAAAAGCGCTCGAAGGAAGCTCGAGGTGTTGGTGGTGGTGGGGGGGGATTGGTGGAGGAAATCGACATCTACAACCGCTGCCGACGACGCCTTCTGTTTTTTTTTATGCAAGATTTATTAGTTTGGTTTTCTGGCTTGTTTGTTATTTTTTTAATAAATAAGTAATACGTATGTTACACCCTGGTACGTCAACAATCTCTGAGATCTTAGCAGTAATAGGGCAGATTTCCATCACACACACACACGTATGCCAACAAGTGAGAACCTTTTACATGTATGGGGGGAAATTCCCTATCATTCACCTCATCTCGTCCTCAGCTGGAGTAAGTGAGGGGGTTTTATCACCAGCACACTGCCTCCAGGATTACTGACACAATCCCGTCTCCATCGAATTAAAGAGAAAGATAAGAGGATGACCTGCCAATGGGGAAATTATTTTCCCCCAGAATGCCTTTTTTACCCCCCAAGAACCTTCAAATCATTGCAGCCTGGACAGTCGTGGAATCCGATGGTTTGACTTCCAGGGCATTTGAACATCGGCCAGGTTTTAATAATAATAAAAGTCAATTAGAGTCAGAAAATACACCTGCACGACACGAGACAGAACGCTTCTTTTCTTCCTCAGCCACTTCCCAGAGGATGAGGTAGTGTCAGTAAACGGTGGTCTGGAGTCCGGGAACTCGCACGGTCCTGGGGAGCGACTGTCGATCGATAGCCGGAGGTTGTTGCTGAAAGGTGATTGCGTGGTAAATTCCATCCAGGACGCATCAACTTGAACATCAACATCAAATGTAAACAAAGGCCTTTGGTTTACAATGAAATGCACCGGTCTAACACTCGCTAGGTCCCTCACAGGACACGGACTCGACCAGCTTGGGGGAATATTCTGTAGACAATGAACGGCATCCTTCCTGCGGTACGCTCCACAGTCCTGATGTAGGGGTGCTGAAAAAATCGATTCTTTAAAGAATCGCGATTCCTAATCTTGCCGATTCTGAATCGATGCCCAAAAAACGATTTTAAAATGCGTTTAGGATTTATTTTTTGTCGCTCCTACTCCTGAGTGGACTGCATATCACGTTACGTGTCACTGGGCCACCGTAGACGAAGGCCGTCTAGGCCACCATACAGTGTTGTTTTAAATAAATGATCCATTTGTTTATGTTGTCTTTTCATCTTGTCAATCACAAAATTTAAACAAAATTTATAAACGATGTGAATAGAAAAATAGTTTCGGAATCAAATCACATCACATCGCCAGGCACTGAGAGATTCATACCTCTAGTATCAATGGCAAAACCCCAAAACTCATTATGTGCCCAAAAGGAGGCACATAAACCTGTCAGACGTTTGTAGATGTACCAGGGGTCACATGGAATGCCGACTAAACAAACCCCCCCACCCCCCCATTTCATTCACCTAGCCGTGACCGGTCTGTACCAGTCGCCACATCTCATCATTATCGAACTCATCCGGGCTGCCGTACAACGCTCCGTGGAACACAGAAATCCTTCACCTCTGAATTGAATACGACAGAATTGTGGAGCTTTCTGCAGAACGTCTGGTGTTCGTTATCTACAGAATATTTCCACAAGCTCACCGAGTCCATGACCCATGGGGACGTACCAAGTATTAGGCTGGCGAATCTTTTTTTTTTTTTTTTTTTTTTTGCAAGCTTGCTCTGGTGGGATGAAACGAGTCAGTGGGGCGTATTGGAGTCTAAACATGTCTGTTTTTTTTGTAGGTGAACTGTGTTTTGGAATTCATTACCCGGTTTTCCTTAAGCTCCGTGATCCGTCTTTGTCCGTCGTCTAATTCCCTGTTCTCCCTGGAAAAAATCCTAGAAAGTGATCCGGTTATCAGGTTATTGCAGCATGTGCACTCTTTGTTGATACTCGAGTCCAATCTCCCAGTAGTCGTTGGTTGTAATGTGCACCGTGACTTTGGGGAGCGTCAGACTTGCAGCGCTTGCGTTTCCTTCGCACTGAGGGCAATGCGGCGTTCATATCTGACCTTCATCCATCCTTTACCGCCTTAATAATCAAGGAAAGAGCCTTGCTAGTCACCAGGGTAATTCGTTCGGACTGCTGATCCCTGATCCATCCCAGTAACGACACCTCCTGTCAGCTACATTTAGGGAATTAAGGAGTCGACCTTTGGTGACCCACCACAGATTTGCGTGAGGTTTAAGATGGAGCAGACATGACCTACTGATACCGGCACTGTAACACATTTATGGACTTGTTCTCTAAGGCGTTCCCCCCCCCCCAATGTCTTCATCTCAACCTTTTCCCACTCCTTTGTTCTACCGCATCCTCCTCTGCTTTCATGAACCTCAGCCCCAGTCCTACCTTCCTCACTGTGTTGCTGAATTATTCTGTCTGATTTTTACCCCCCCTCTTCATTCTGCTCCATGCGTCTTTTTTCATGGTGTCCCTTGTCTCCCAGTTATTCACAGGGTCTGGCCTGTAATTCACAGAAGTATCGGCTCATCAAACACCGAGCGTTTCTTCGTTCATCAGGTTTCCATCTGCTGTTAAACACACCAACACACTTTGCTGCTCTTTAAAGTTTTCAGGCTGTCGTATTGCTCGGTGTTTCGTGAACATGAATCTGTCTCAAATCAAAAACTATGACCTCATCAAGTAAGCATTTACTTGGAGGATGATTAGTGAAGTCTACAGTATGGGAGGGTCAAGGTCTGTGCTGTGTGATATGATGATATATATCGTGTGATGATAGAAAAACCTCTATTGTGTAATATGAAGCTCTATCGTCTGTTTCATTGTGTCGCAAAATCCACACTTTACTGCAGTGGTTTTGTTATTCAGACGACACGTTAAGGCGATGCACAGACAAACATGTAGGAGACACACACAGCGCAGACAGGACTAATTCAGAACAGGAGAGGGACCACAGACCAGCAAACACAAAACAAGAAGCTCGTACCTGAAGGGTCTGTGTAGCTTTGTAATTTGATTTTCATTTCAGAAACAGAAATTTTGAAATAAAAAAACAAATGGATATTTGATTTTCACTTTGAATTTTTTTTTTTCAATTACAAGAAACAAAAATAAGTCATTTTTAATTTTTTTGCCAGAAATAACAAATACAAAATGTACTTACTTCACAAAACAGAAAATAAAATCACAACGAAACATAAACAGAAAAATTGTCAATTTTTTTTCCCACCCATTTTTCTCAAACCAGACATTTACTCTCACAAAGCCGTTGTCAAGGCAACTGGAGGCGCATAAAATTTTTTAGCCTTTTTTATCTACAGACCCAGACGTTGAAAGTTTTTTTTTTTTTTTTTTTTTTTTTTTTTTTTTTTCCCGCGGCACACCATACAGCAGAATTCTCTTTTTTTTCATGTGCTTATTTTTATTAAATTTTTTTTTAAATCTCTGAATATACAGAAACGTGCTGTATCGTGATATGTATTATTATCGTGATATGAAATTTTGGTCATATCACACAGCCCTAAGATGGTCTTTATAATTCAGACACGAACCTCAGTAGGAAACTCGTCTAGTGTTCGTACTCAACAGCTCTTGAATAGTACACAGGTATTGTACTGACTCACTGACAGCTGTGCTTGTACACACAATTTGACCTCTGCATTAACTCTGGGACGATAAACGATATGATCAGATATCACGATAATTTGAACCACATGACAATATTAAGTGCATTATAGTCATTTTTTTTGGTTGGACGTTGCCTTTATTTAACCATTGACTTTGTACAAGCATTCTATACTCTGGTAAACTAAACATATGTAATAAATACGACAGCATCCAAGTATAGATCACAAAATATAAAATCACAAACTACCAACTACCATCAGACGAACACGGAGAACACGTAAGTGCGCCGGCACAGTGCCGCGGGGGAGAAGTTTATTTCGCTGCCGAATGTAGCCGACAAGTTTGCACAGTAATTAAATAAATAAGTACTGCTAAAAATACTAAAAAAGTACCTGTCCAGGTTTTTCCAAGCTCGTAATTTGAAGTTCATTTTTCTTAGCTATGAATCAAAATAAAATATTTGCACAGGTATGCCCACTGAATTTTTTCCCTGTAGTCATGAGTAAATGTTTGTTACTAATGGCTGAAAAGATTAATTATTAATAATTTATTATTATTATTATTGTATAATAAAAATAATATTTTTTGTTATTTCTATTATATAATAATAATAATTATTATTATTATTATACAACTTATTATTATTATTATTATTATATTATTGTATAATAAAGATAGTATTTTATTATTTGTATTATAGAATAATAATAATAATAATTATTATTATTATTATTGGTTTTTCTTTAACTTAACTTCTCACTAATATAATTTTCCTTTGCCGATGCCTTAGATGCAGCACATCAGGTACATAGGCTGCAATAAAATGATCATGTGACCAAACAAAGGCTCCCGTGGTGTACTTTCATAATTTTGTAACGTTCATAATTTTTAACACGATAATATCGTTTATCGCGATAATACTGGAGACGATAATTGTTGTCTAAATTTACATCATCGCCCAAGCCTACTTCCGTAATGGGAATCCTGTTTACATCGGTGTCTTGCTCGAGGGCCCTTCAGTCGTGACTTGTTGGTGCAGGGATCAAACCGGGGACCTTGCAGTCACATGGCTGGTTCCTCAACCACAAGCATGCGACCATCTTTCTCACACACACACACATCTGGACGTTTAACATGTGATCCCAGTTCTTATCCGCCCTCTTCTTCTCTCCCTCTCTGTAGTATGCCTCGGCGGGTTGCCTGCTGTCCCTGCACCACAGCGAGAAGCCGGAGCATGAGGAGGTCTGCGAGTTCCGGCCCTACACCTGCCCCTGCCCGGGTGCTTCCTGCAAGTGGCAGGGCTCCCTGGAAGCGGTCATGCCCCACCTCATGCACGCCCACAAATCCATCACCACGCTTCAAGGCGAGGACATAGTCTTCCTGGCGACAGACATCAACCTGCCTGGCGCGGTGGACTGGGTCATGATGCAGTCCTGCTTCGGCCACCATTTCATGCTGGTCCTGGAGAAGCAGGAGAAGTACGAAGGCCACCAGCAGTTCTTCGCCATCGTCCTTCTCATCGGCACGCGCAAACAGGCAGAGAACTTCGCCTACCGCCTCGAGCTGAACGGCAACCGCAGGCGCCTGACGTGGGAAGCCACGCCGCGGTCCATTCACGACGGCGTAGCCGCAGCGATCATGAACAGCGACTGCCTCGTCTTTGACACCTCCATCGCCCACCTGTTCGCCGACAACGGCAACCTGGGCATCAACGTGACTATTTCTATGTGCTGAAGTGGCAGTCTGAAGTCCACCGAATGGCATTTCCCAGGGATTTGACTGTCGCATGTCGACAGGGTTGGCGGGTAAAACGGGAAGAGACAGGTTGGGACATTTTGTGTCTTTTCAGGAATAACTCCTCGCAGGACGGTGCGCAAACGGCTTCTGTCCAAGCCGAGGTCCGGAACGTGGCCTTGACTATGACTACGACAGGTTCACGGCCTAGACTCCGTACTCTCCGGTCCAGCGACGGAGAAACCCGGACGCGGGGCCTCACCGAGCGTCTGCAGCTGCTTCACACAACACGTGTGACGTGAAATAAAATTTTGCACTGACTTTCCGGAAAAAAAAAAAAGACTCGGTTGATGATAAGATGCTAAGACTGTGCAGCTCCCAGGAACAGACTGGTGTACATGGTGGAAATAAAGTTAAGTTGCAAATCGACTGCGTTGTGAGCCACCAGGTCTGTCGGGCAAATGCATGACCACTTGCATATTCATCTGTTTGGGTTGTGTTAATAAAATTTTTAGCATTTCTCACCACCGCCACGGGAAAATTACAGAGACTACGCCACCTTCCGACGAACTGGTGTAAAAAAAGCGATTTCTCGGTAGTCACGGCGACAACCTTTCCTCCAAACTACAGCCAAGGTTTCGATCATTAATCAAGTCCAACAAACAGAAGCGACTGGTCGGGGCCCTGCTCAGCCATACGCTTCTCCCCAGATCACTGAAATAAACACACCCATATATACTGTATGTCTGAATCTTCATACTTGAATGTTTTCGACCTGTGGTACGAACTGTGGGCTTGGTATCGGTTTCGTACGTTCGTAGTCCATCCATGACTGCATGTAAAAAAAAAAATAAGTCTGCATGCTATGGTAAACGGAGCATCAGCTAACCGCTAACCGCTCTCGGGTGCGAGTCACATCGGGGTGGTTCAGGGTTTCAGGATTGCTTATCTAAAACTATTTTTTTTCTAAACGATCAAGAAGACAGTTTGTAAATGTTCGGAAAAACAAAAAAACAACCAAAAAAAAGAACTAGTTTTGTTATTTGCCGTTTGCTATTGTTACGTCTCTTTAAATGAGGTGTTTAGTCTCGCTCGATTTGTGCTCCAGCTTTTTAAAAACAGCAACTCCGAGAAATTATCTGGGATCTTTTTTTTTTTTTCTTTTTTTTTTTTAACAACACGCTTCCTGGGTGAATCGACCTCGCAGCGCCTTACTTGTATACGACCCTTCTGCTGAATTTCAGGTCTGTATCTATATGTCCATGACTGAATTAAGAGCCTTCTTGATAAATGAATGGCATTAATACGGTGAACAAAACCTGCTTTATAAAAACCTCCAGAACTCCACAGCAGTAGCCTAGAAATTTATATACACACATAAAAAAAACCTCGACACAAATACCTCTGATGTCGCACACGTCTGTGAGCGGACTGCATCGATCTCTGGACCCTGGTGGTCTTTAGTTTCGCAACAATAACCTGAATTCTCTCATTCTCCTTTTCTCTTTCTGTCACTTATTTAAATGTTAATGTCAGACCTTGACCTTCTCGTTTCCTCTGGAACCGTATCCGTGTGCACCAGTTTGTGTTTGTGTGTTACGTCGTCTGAGACTTAAAGGAAACGTTTTAAAGGTTTATGTTGTGACTTCGTCTTGTTGTAGACAGCGGCCCGCTTTCTGATTTTTTTTTTTTTGATCACCCAGTTGTCATGGCAACACTATACCCTAATTGGAATGACGGATAATGGAGCATGGAAGTGGTTCATGAAAGTGACAGTGATGCTAAATTACACAAAACGTCCCTGAGGAATTTCCTGCGTATTGGAATCGTTTTGCCAAAAAATGACATATATTAGGGTTGATCGATGAAAAAGGAATATCATACCGTGATATACGATACTCCAAGATGATCATTAATTAATGTGGGAATAAATAATATCTAATTATATATGAAATAATATAATAAATACCAATAATAAAAAAAACATTTTTTAACAAATGAATGCCATTAATTATATTGTTAAAATAAAATGTTATTTTTATTTTAACAATATAATTATTAGAATTCATTTGTTAAAAATAAATAAATTTTTTTAACAATATAATTAATGGAATTCATTTGGTTAAAAAAAAAGTTAATTATATAAACTATTAATTGTATTGTTAATTGTATTTTATTTCATTTAAAAAATTAAATACATTAACATCTAATCATATGCTTTTTAGTTTGTAATTATACAAAAAAAAGTAAACTTGACTGTTCATCGCAACTCGTCCAAACTAAAGCTGGATTTATACGATACAATCACGACGACCTGATTTAGCAAAAATCGCATGTTGTGAATAATTCCACCGACACGAGTCGAGATCGGCGACTTAGCCTGCGCTCACGCTAGCTCGTTTCTTGAGGGTGTAAAACAAGTGCTGGTTTGCTGTCCATCTGCCCGAAACATCAGATTCGATTAGATGGGACAATAGTATTTGAGTGTCAGACAGTAAAATAAGAACTAATTGGCGGTAAAAGTAAATGTTAGTTAATTGTTAACAGTGGTGAATTTAGACGTGTAGGATCAGACACGCTGTATAGGAAGGAATCAGAAGAATCGTTCAAGCTAATTGTTTGGATTAGTCACGTTAAGACGTCCTGTGTAATTTACATTCAAATACAAATGACAATATCTTGTCGTTATTTTTACACACAATGTTCCCTGCTCAGCATTCCAAGTCATTCCATTTCCACCACAGACAGCTGACCATGAAGTCCTGGAACTGCCAGGAAGTAAATCCACCAATAGGAGGCTGGATTATTATGATGCAATACTTACAGGATGTTACACAACCTGCTAACGGACAGAAAATACCTACTTAGAGGACCTTTACAGTATAATCAGACCCCGAGACGCCTGACTATACAGCGGTCTGTTAGACCACTGATGTTCAGCGCTCCTGTTTTAGACCCCGTTAAATCCTGATCGACTTTTAGAACCAGCTTTAGATTCAAATCCAGATCGGATCTCTGCAGGTGGGTTAGTCTTTAATATTTATTGATCCAGCAGACGTGTTTAACCGAGTCAAGCTGAGTGCAGTCGACGGTCCTGAGATTTGACCCTGGAGCCTTTTGGGAAATGTAATAAAGACAAAGCGCCACTGGTTCATAAAGACTGTAAATCCATGAAAGCTTCATGAAGCACATGAATGACGAACACCTTCTGGCTAATTAGATTTTCTTTTTCTTTACACACACACACACTCCCTTTCTTTACACACCAGCCCCCCCCCCCC
>JAOVVF010000019.1:20628994-20658761 GCA_028565595.1 Duopalatinus emarginatus
TGGTTTCTACATCTGTCCATTATGGTGTATTGTAGACTGTCCATGTCCATGGTGGGTCAGATGAGACTGTAAGAAGACAGGGGGGTCACAGTGTACGCAGGGTTTGGGGAGCAGGAAGAATCAGGACTCATGGTTGCTGGTATCTCCTGGTGCCTCATCTGTAGTGGTTGAGCCCTCGGGTGGTTGAGGTGAGTGAAGTATTAGACAGTTTTTTTTGTCACTTCATTGTATTTTCAGACAGGTTTGGCAGATGCCGTTATCCAAAGCGACCTACGTTAATCCTGATCTCAGTAGTCAGCGATGAGGTGTACCTGAACCTAGACCCCCGGTTACACACTCCCCCCCTCATCCCCCGCGGTCATCTTTGAGGTCTGTTGGAGAGTTGGATCTAAACTGCACTCATGGAGAAAAGGAGGGAGTGAGTGGTCTGAGCGAAGTGCTGCCTCTCCAGGTTCATATTTCTCTGCTCCGCACTGCACTTCAATAATTAATATTCATAATCGCATATCATGTCAGCAGAACACCCACGGCTTCCTCTCAGAGAGGCCTGATCGGATCACCTACATCAGATTCCACTGTCACATCAGCATATATTCATCTCATTAGATTACGTCGGTCATGCTTTTGGCTTTACCATTAGACGGCACTTCAGTCGCAGGAAGCCGGCTGCTGGACCTCCTGATTTTCTGGGACAGGAATGTGAGGGTGACGCTGGGTGCCATCCCCCATTTCTCAGAAAGGAATCTAGGGCCTCTATTCGGTGGCCCTTGTCGACCTCTTTACGTCTATAACTAGGGCCCCTGTTGAGGGTCATGGAAGCTCCCCCTGGACACACACACACACACACACACAACACCACAAGCAAATGAGCACAATATATTCCGTCAGTAGCTCAATTCCTTCCTCGTCCGTTGTCTCAGTCACCACCCCTTCATCCTCTGTACTCTTTTCTATAGAGATTGTCAATCTCGTGCCAGCCTGACAGGGGACTCAGGCTCCTTCTGACATTTCCCATGTGTCACTTTTTTTGCCTTTCCACTCGTCAGCCTTTGACCCCTCGAGTGGTTGAGGTGAGTTGTCTTATCACTGTACTCTCACCGGTGGCTCCCGAAGGCCTGGTTGTGAAGTTGTATAGCGATACGATGATTGGTGTGTGTTATTGGAAATGCTCGGTGTCTTGAAGTGCTTCCTGCACCCCTTTAGTCCGTAGTTCGTCTCTTCCGCCTTTTTAACCTTATCTGATCCGGCGATAACGCAAAGTGACGTATGACTGGATCTGCTCAGGATGCGCTCTAAAGGCCATGGTTTTTCTCTCTCTCCTCTGCCTCAATCATACTTAATGCTGTCTGTCCCCTAACTTCCTCTCTCTCTCTCTCTCTCTCTCTCTCTCTCCCTCTCCCTTGCTGATGCACTCCTGGCCATTAATAAAAATTTTATACATAGTCAGGAAGTGCATTTGCAGTGGGAGCGGCTGGAGGCTCTCAGGCCGGCAGGAAATGAGCTGCTGGCTGGCGGCCAGGCTGGCTATTCCGAGGGGCCGCGAGCTCGTCCAATCAGCTTGCTCGGCTCACTTAATGGAGCACGCATACTTCAGCCCCGAAGTATCAGCAACAATTACGCCAAGGCGTGACGGTTGGTTGGTTTGTTTTGTTTCTTGTGTGCGTTCGTCTGTATACTTCTTTATGTCTGCGAATTTGTCTGTGTGTCCCGATGATGCATGATTTGTGATGATGATGATGATGATGATGACTGTTTGGTGTGTTTAGGATCAGCCGGTGTAGGTTGAATGAGAGGGACAGAGAGATAGAGAGAGAGAGAGAGAGAGAGAGAGAGAGAGCAAGGCATATGCAGGGAGTAGGGAGGGGGGGTGGAGGAGGGAGGCACGGGGTGCAGCGTTAATTTTGATCAGATGCAGATGGTGGTGTTTATGTAGCTCAGTGGTACAGAGGGAGAGGATGAGGGAGAGCTTGACTGCTTGTTTGGAAGAGTAAGCCAGCGTGAGTGTGTGGGATTTTGCTCCAGTTCGCTCCCATTCCTTCTAGGAATCAGGAAGAGCTTTAGGCCAGAGATTTGGGGTGTGGGGTGGGGTGGGGTGGGTGGGGTTGGGGGATGTTTAAGGGATGTTTTGTAACTTTGTTCAGGTCTGAATCATCACTACACACACGTCCTGTGGCTCTCTAAAGCTCCACAATTAACCAACTGACACGCAAAGCCTGGAGTTATTTCCAGGACACAGAGTAGCCACACGGACTTATTAGTTCATCCGTTAAAGCCGAAGCAATGCAGTCAATCCTACCGGCGTTCATGTGCAAGCCAAACAGCGCCGGCAGAAACGAATGACTTTGTCAGCTGTGTGCCGGTCATTAACCAGGCCATTTAACATCGATTCTGCCATGGTGTAGTCCGGCTCCTGCCCTCATCTCTGGCACCCAGATCACCAACTGTGTGTGTGTGTCCGGGTGTGTGTGTGTGTGTGTGCGGTGGGATAGGGTGGGGGTGCCTAGGGGCAGATACATACCAGTACACTGATTACATACACACATACTCAGTGTGCAACATTTAAAAGACAGTGAAATAAACGTCGCTCGTTTTGGCATGAAGCAATAACACGAACTCAGGAAATGGAGAAAACATTTTGGGGTGGGGAAGGTGGTGGTGGGGGGGTGTTGCAAGCAGACAATTCCTGACACACACTAACAAACGTAAATAAATACAATGGAGATTTACACAAGACCGAGTACTTCTGTGCTTTTAAACACACACACACACACACACACACACACACACACACACACACACACACACGGTCAAAGGTAAGTGCATAAATGTTGGAAGAGGACAAACCCATCAGAATGAATGCAGGACATAAACTGGTCAGAAAGGAGACACACACACAGTGTTCACCTGTTAGAGATGTTTGTAGGTATACCAGGGGTCCCATGGAATGAGAGCTAAACAAAACCCACAGCATTATGGAGCCATCAATAGAACACGTATTTTGCCTAAGCTTTTTCTGGCACTTCAGTGTATTTGCATCATTCAAAATCCTTCGACGCATGTAAATAACATTACTGACACCTTATGACTTAATTATAATATTCCACCTTCGAAACATTTTCATGCTAACTGCTAGCTAGTTGCCGTTTTGGATCATGTCCTGCTTCCACGGGGCATTAATGTGACTCTGTGTATGTGCGAAGTCATTTTGTCGCTTTATATTTCATTTGAAATTACTAACAGCAATCAAACATTAATAAGTGAAACCTTGATTTGAAACCTTGATATGTGGCTTCGGTTTTAGAGAGCAGTCCAAATGCACAAGGCTAACAATAATCAGGACGTCCAGGATTGAAGAAGTGGATAAAGATCATCTACATGACGTCAGCACTCTCTGGCTTGACAGACGCTTGGGGATCCGCTTTAATGCCATGGTTTTGATCTGAAGTCTCCTGATTGTATTGTTTTAGAGCTCCTGCAGTCAGGACGTTAGCATGAGTTTGCAGGAACATACAGAGGAACCTGATTCACTCTCCGGCTCGTTGCTCTGTTTGGCCATCTCAGTTACTTCCCTTCACAGGAAGCCAGGAAGTACCCATCTTCCTGCACTATTACACACACACACATGTCCGGTTACCTTGGTGACATCTTCCCTGTACTGTCAATAACAGGACCTTAAGTATACCAGCCGTCTGAATCCACACTGACGAGATATGATTCGTATTGTTCTCATTTAACAGGGAACCATGACTCTACGACGTGAGAAGGTGACGCCAACGGGTGCGTGATCGCAGATCATCTATCATGCTACGTCAGCCAGCTAGTCGTGTTTACAGTCAGGTCTCCGGGTGCATGAGTAAATAAAAATGTGGGTCATGGCAACATGGTCCCAAGTCTTACTGAGATACATTGAAGTGCAGAAAAACTGGTACGCCAGACTAATGCTAGGTAGATCTGCCACAGGAGCTTAGGACTGCAGAAATCCGGAAATATTCAGTAGGTAATAAACACCAGTCTTCCTCCAGAACGTTCCACAATTCTGTTGTATTCCGAGATGAAGGAGTTCTGTGTTCGACAGCACCTTGCATGGCTGGTTCATGGTTCAATAACGTTGAGATCTGGTGTCTTAGGTGTGAATGATTGAACCCCAAACTCACTCACAGTGTTACTCTAACCGTAATCTGGTGTCTCTTGATGTGTATGGTGGCGCATTGTCCTGTTAGAAGATGCATCAGAATGAATGCAGGACATGAACTGGTGGAACTCGTCACACAGGAGACACACACAGTGTTCATCTGTTAGAGACGTCTGTAGATGTACCAGGGGTCCCATAAACAAACCCCACGGCATTATGGAACCACCGGCAGCCGCTACGATCTGTACCAGTTTTTCTGGCACTTCGGTGGATAACATAACAGGATGGGTGCTAATTTATTAAAGCTGTAATATGCATGTAATATACATCATAGGCATACGTTTGAGTTTTATAGACAACTTTGTTGCATCTATTTATTTTTTATTTATTTACAAATTTCAAGATTATTTTATCCCTGGGCTTTTTGTTGAGTCATGCATATGCCCTGTTTCTTTTCCGCCCCTTTATCTTCTCTCTTCTTCAACTCATCTCTCTCTCTCTCTCTCTCTCTCTCTCTCTCTCTCCATCTCACTCTGGGCTAAGCTCAGGGAATCATGTGGAACAGTGCCTGTGGGGGCAAAATGAGGGATTCAGTTTCAGCCTGATGATGCCACTTAGCCATTAACTATCTCCAGCAAGTACCCCCCAACACCGCACCACCACCACCATCACCAGCCCTCCTACCCCTCCTACCCCACGCCAGCCCTGCCTTTATCTACTATTCATATCCGCCAACCCCTCCCCCTCTGCCCTGCTCTGTTTCCCACCCTTTCTCTCTCTCTCTCTCTCTCTCTCTCTCTCTCTCTCTCTCTCTCTCCCTCCCTTGTTGTTTGTGTCACCCTCACTCACTGACATACAGAGGCACACAGAGTGAATGGATGAGTGCAAGAGCAGGAAGCACAGAGAGAGAGAGAGAGAGAGAGAGAGAGAGCGTGCAAGTGAGATGATCCAGCGCTCCCACTTTTAGGCTCATACTGAGAATAGATGAACTGCAGATCCACTGCTCTACAGCTTCTTGTGGAAGTGTTGCATTCCCTGCTTTTCTTTGCCTGGGGACCTGTTTATTAACTGGGATTTTTTAGCATGACATGTTACCCTGTTTCCTTGGGAGAATCCTTACTTTTTATTATTTTTATATATTTTTTGGAGTGTTCTTGCACGCTTTCCTTTCGTCCAAGACTCTGGGTGCGCTCCTTGAGGAATGATTAAGTACTGAGGACAGAGGAGGAGGATTGCCTGCCTGCCTGCCTGCCCTCCCGCCTGCATGTGTGTGGGACTCGTACGAAAATAAGACATCTAAAGCCGAGCAAGTGTCCTGAAAAAAGGAAAGAGCAAAAAAAGCACCTTTTTTTCCGAGTCCTGTACAATGGATCTCCCTCCATTTAGAGGTGAGTGCCCTGTGTGTGCATTGATTCCCCTGTTTATATCTAATCTCCCACTTCTTATGACTTGTAGACTTGTAGTGTGTTCCTGTCCATCTCTGAGTTCTGTAAGTAACTCGTCAGGTTTGGCGTCCTGAGCAAGCACAGCGACCCGGACACAGCCCCGTGTGTGGCGTGCATGCAACTCTGGGCATGCAGGGGTGATTGATTGTCCTCAAGGTCGGAGCTGTCAATACAGCCGGTTTGGGCTGGCAGAGATTGAAAGAGTGGATATGGGTTGACTGGGAAAGCTCTAATATTTGGCGTCCGTATGTTCAGTGATGTTTTATGTGGAATGAGTTTCAGGAATGGTCTTTGTAGAAGTGTAGAGATGAGAATGTATCAGGATCGGACTGAAAGTGGAGTTGATTCAAAACTATACAGTCGTATTGTTGAATGCTGTTATTATACATACGTAGATATCCATAGTTACAACGTTTACTATTGCTGTTATAATGTTACGTATTATAAATACTATAAAGATGCTTTTTTTCTGGTATTTAGATTTATCCCTCTGACCAAGTATCACTATATTGCTTCCCGTTTTTCCTATCTCTCCCACCCTTTCCCGCTCCCTCTCTCTCTCTCTCTCTCTCTCTTTCTCTCACCCGAACTTGCTGGTGTCTATTTCAGTCCTTCCTGGGGGTCGGATTCAGCACATCCGGAATCTCATACAGTTTATTGTCATGCAATCCTGCTGTGTCCCCAGAGGATCCAGAAGGGACTGACTGACAGCCCCTGGACAATTTTGGCCAATCGGCTCGGACGCAGCACCAGCCAACTTTTGCAGCAAAGACAAATTAAAAATAAAATGGACATTTATAATAAATGAAGGCAGCACGTTTTTACTGGTTATCAGTTTCATCAGAAAGCCCAGGGGCCTTCACTAGCCCCTGGCCCCTAACAAAGTGGCTGATGTGCTTTCAGCTACATTTACATTGTCCAGTGACCCTCTGCAGGACGGCTGTTTTCCCTTCGCCTCCCGTCTCCTCCCTGCTCCATGGTTTTGAGTTACTCCCAGTCAGTGGTGTGTGGTGATTGTTATGAATAATATGCGCTCCTCATCCTCTTCCTGCCCAGGATCAGGTTACCCTGGCCACGGATGTGTGCAAGGTACCGGGCGCAAGGAGCCCTGGGGCAGAGCCGCAAGGCACAGCTCACTCAGCACCGATACTCCCAGAGCGCAGGGGCCTGTCTTCAGGTTACCCCTCATGGCAGGCAGCACTAAGTAAACATGGCCCACTCTGCTGTCTCTCTGTTTCTCTTTCTCTTTCTCTCCGTCTCTCTACACACAGCTGTCTTTCCCTCTCGCTCCCATGCACTCTCAGACCTGGACGTCTTGACCTGAGACAGGTGTTGTGTTGAGGACTTTGTCCAAACACAGAACAATTTCCAAGGCTAGCTGGCAGTCCCACCCAGCACATATTTGTGATACGACGGAGCACTTTGCTGGGTAAAAGTACAGTAATGGATTCGGATCTTATAATCTAATGCTAGCACGAAGGAGAAATGCCGTAAGGCTGTTCGCTCAGTATGGTAAGAAATGCCGACATCCATCAAGGGTGATGCTAATTCAATCCATTTGACCTGCTCGGTGTCTGTAGCTGTCCTCTGCGTCCACGAACAGACAAATCGGCGAACGCTTCGGACACAACGAAATCTCTAACCAAGCAGAAAGTTATGCTCTGCCCGAATGCTGGATTGCAGAAACAGATCCTGAACGCTACCTGGAAAATAGCTAACCTCGGCTGTTCTGGCTGTCAGAGTAGGCATTCGAGATCATCTCACGCCACTTACTTCCTTTGAACCCTACGCCTCATAACCACCCGAACCAGCATGCACCCTAGTACACCCCAAGCCCATTTCCTGTGATGTCCCACCTCATTGAATAGAAGTTCTTTTAGAGGTCGTGGTCAGAGATTGAGAAGATGTAATCCGAGCTCAGCGATCGATAGCTCAGTGCACACTGTTAAGAAGCAAGAGCTTCATTGTCCACCAGTAAACCAGCCTTTTTGTAACAACAATGTCCAAAGTCAGCAGGCGCTAAGTTATTTCGGCATTTTGTGTCACGTTTCCAGCTCTGCTTTAGTCAATGATCGGATATTAGCAAAGCATTATTTCCATTTGGCCTCACCCTGCCATGCGGTCTGGGTAATCTGGAGCTGACAAGTGCTCTGGGACATGGCAGAGAGTGGTAGAGTGCTCTTTGCAGGGGTTGCGGAGGGGGTTCATTGGGCTTTCTGATGTCAGCACCTTGCCTCTTCTGCTGCTGGAGTGTGGTATATTGATCTGTTGGCACCCTGGAAACTATCTCCTTCAGGATTACGTCTTACTGGGAGGCTGAAAGAGTTAGGGCTGAGTAAGCCATAAAACAACAAAAGATGTGATCTATATGTTGCCTGTTGTAGTCGTTTCCTTTGGGGAACCCCTGAAGGTCCAATGTAGAGCTATGTAGCAAAAGACAGAACCGGTAACCATCCAAAGAAACCTTTCTACGAGTGTAGAATGTAGTAGACATACAGGGGCGTGTATGCAGACTTCATACAGGGACATGATTTGTACCCTAAAAGTGTCCCAACCATACTTTACAAGTTTCACGTTTACTGTTTTGACTACACTGAAGTGCCAGAAAAACTGGTGCACCAGTCTAAAAAATCGCTACGTCCCCCAGAGAGATCCACAAGCTTGCAGAAATATTCTGTAGGCAATGAAGAATGCTGTTGTGTTCCGAGGTGAAGGATGTTTCACAGCGGGTCGCACGGCATCCCAGATGTGTCCGATAACCTCGAGATCTGGTGGGAATTGCAAAACCCCCAAACTCAGATGAGTGTTCCTGTAACCATAATTTGGTGTCTCTGGTCTCTTGTGTGGTGACGCATTGTCCTGTTAGAAGAGGACAAACCCATCATGAGCTGGTGTAACTTATCGGAAAGAAGCTTTTGTAGATGTTTGTCCCATGGAATGGCGGCTAAACAAACCCCAGACCATTATGGAGCCACCACCAGCTTGTGTATTTTGTACAAGGTAATCTGTACCAGTATTTCTCACAATATTTTAATATATATCTTACATTGAGCTAGAGTTTTAGTGCTGGACATTTTAGACTTTAGAGAGAAGCTCAGTTTTCTAAGAAAAGTCAGTGGAAAGTTTCAAGCAAACTTAAGTGTAGCCTGAAGTGATAAATGCTCCCAAGTGCTGACACAGTTGAGGAAAACCACATGGAAAGGACATGTGCAAATGCTCTCACAAATATGCAATTTAAAAGTTCCTGACATGACACAGATGAGCAAACCCAAAACTTCCTCTCTGGCTTGTCCACAGATGTGTGGTTGGCTGGAAGTCCGGTGTTGTTTGTGAAATCAGGCCCCAAATAATGAGCTCATGGAAATGAACAGCAGGCCTCTCTAAACAATTAGATGGACTGATAGGCCCTGACTGCAGCTCTCTGCTGGATTTGATGTAATTACTCTCCAGGACTTCTTTTTCCTCCTCTGTGTAATTTGAAAATGCATTTTGTACTTCCGACCTGGGCCTTCTTATCTTGACTTTATGGGCGGAGTGGTGCGGACAGAGGATGGATGCTATCTTACCTTTTTTTTTTTCTTTTTCTTTTTTTTTTTTTTGCAAGAGCATCCACAGATTTTTGCCAGGAATTCAGCTGACTGTGCCCCGGATACTTGGCAGACTGGGAGCAGACACTGCTTCCTTCTAATTGATGCCCCTGTGTATGGATTTCCGTTCCTGGTTACGTTAGACACGGCTCTCCTCTTCTGTGTAATCTCTTCATCGAGCAAACGCTCCTCCATTCATGCTCAAACCGCCGTTGTGAACACTGACCTCCTTTATGCGCGCTCACGGGTCTGTTGTGCAATCCGAAGAGCGTGTAGAAGAACGCAGGCGGCTGGGGAGGTTGGTCGAATTTGTGCATTTAAAAAAGTTTATTTCGAGTCTTGAACGCACACAACTCGAAAGCAATCCAAGTTCCTGTTGGGGTATGGCATCGAATAATGCAAACAGTCTGTTTCTCAATTCCAGGATGCTGATGTTTTCCATGTACATTCCACTAACCATGTTGTTCCTGTTTATGGAGGATAAGGCTTAACAAAAGAAAAGTTTCTGGGAGGGGTTATTGGATTCCTCTGAGCAGCTGGGGAAAGGATGCCTCAGGACATTGACACCGAGTCTTATGGGTTCCCCTGTTTCCCACAATTTTTTGCTGTCAGTTTCTCTGCTCAGATTCTCTTCCCTTGTGTCAACAGCTGTGTTCACCAGATGCTAAATTACAGTGTGATGCCAGTAGCTTTATCTCCATCCTCTGTGACTAATAATAGATCTAGTCTTACTAGTAGACCATGTAAGTGCATGACTTTCTCCTGTTCTCTCCAGTACCAGTATCTAGTGCACCGGAGTCAAATGTTTCATTTTTTTTAACGACGCTCTTGTATTATCTTGTGTCTTCCAGGTTTATCCGATGTGCCGTGATTGGTGTGAGCCTTGCATTCAAGTCCCTTCCCTAGTGGCATTGGTGGCATTATGGATTCAGCACCTCCTCTCAGGATGGACCATGATGGCTTGGACCTACAGCAGGTCTCTGTGCTGTCCATAGATCAGATCCGTGCGATAAGGGCCAACAACGACTACGTGGAGCGTCCTGTGGCGCTAGACCTCGCGTCGCAGGTGGGTGTCTTCTATACACACGACGAAAGACATCCTCAAATGCCTCGCAGTCAGAGTCAGCACCAACATGCCCACCTGGCTCACCTGAGTCGCTCCAGTACCATCAGCTCAATGTCCCGGGGCAGTGCCGCTTCGGACCAGAGACTCCTTTCAGGATTAACAAGTTCCCATTCCGGATTGGCCCCAGTGGTGCGTTCTCAACCCAAGGGCGACCTGAAAGCAGACTCGTTAAGTAAAGGCTTGGCTGAGGGAGAGGATTTAGGCTTGCATCTGTTCATCTGTGAACGCTGTAGCCGTTGCAAGTGCCACGAGTGTTGTGCCCCTCGAAGCTTGCCCTCTTGCTGGGCCTGTGGCCAGCGATGCCTGTGCTCGGCCGAGAACGCCGTGGAGTACGGCACCTGCTTGTGCTGCGTGAAGGGTCTCTTCTACCACTGTTCGGCAGACGACGAGGACAACTGCGCAGACCGACCCTGCACCTGCGCCCCGGCTCACGCCTGTTCCCGCTGGAGCACCATGGCCGTTCTGTCTCTCTTCCTGCCCTGCTTGTGCTGCTATCCTCCTGCCAAGCTTTGCCTCACCATGTGCCAGCGTGGCTACGACCGCACCACACGACCGGGCTGCCGCTGCAGCAACACCAACACCGTGTGCCGTAAGATCTCTGCCTCCAACCCTGCACCTTTCCGCAAGACTCTGGATAAACCAGTATGACACCGAGACAGCACACCTCCGGTCATCCCCTCACTGCATTCCCCCGTTCGCAATCCTGAGGATACCTGAACTTACCGACCTGCACCCGACCAACAATCAGGCCTAGCTACGTTACCTGCAAGAATGGAAGCTTGTTGATTTAAAAAAAAGTGTTGTCTATTTATTTATTTATTGACTTTCCTGGCTAAAGACAGGTAATGCTGTCCATATGTAACCTTTTACAGGGAGTAAGCTATCAGAACAAAAAAAAAATCTGGTGCTGCGTTGGGTAAAATGCATCTTTCAGGCAAAGTGCCAGGAAATTGTCTTCGGCCGTACTGCGTGGACTGCCTGTACGCAAAATGGCTGATGTATGATCCGAGGGGTTGTAAGAGCCCGAGCCAAAAAAAAACAGAAAGACTTTGAGTACATACCATGGTGGACACCAAACAAAAAAGGGACCAGATTAAGCTCATTCAGGAATGGCTTGTGGTGGTTGAGATGGTTCCATAAAAAGACATTGGGCATGTGTGGGATGGATGTGAATGGATGGATGCGCCTGAGAGTGTGTATGTTGTGTATGTGTATGTGTTTGTGCGTGTGCATGCGGATGGGTGTGAAAGACATGTAAGGTGTATGTGCATGCGTGCGTCGCAGTCTCAGGCCATCTCTGTCTGCTCTCGGCAGAAGCATTCCTTTTTTTTTATTTTTAGAGAAGCTGCTCTGAAAGACAAAGTGTCTGGTCAGGTTTCCAGCGCAGGGCAGCCTGACGCCAGCCTCTCCCAAGCGCTCTCACATCCTCACCATTACACCCCCCCCCACCACCACCACCACCACCACCACTACCACCCCACCCACTCGTCTGCTGCTCTCTTTCATTCCTGTAGTGGGAATTCTTGTCCTGTGCTATCTCCAGCTGTGCTATGGGACCAAATTCGATGCAATTCAGTCAACATACATTCCCAGAAGTATAAAAAGCTCCGTCATGGACATTTGTCTATTTTTTTTCCTGCTGCTTTCAAGATAACATGATACACTAATACTTAGCGAACTCTCGAGCGAAAAATCGTCCACGTTAGACGAATGAAGGATCTCCAGACAACCGCATCATCTAAGATCGTAGTCGTCCGCGAACAGCAGAGAAAGCTAGCCGGGAATATGCTATTCACACTATGGCCATACCTTTCTAAGCACTTTGGACTTCACTTTGGACCGGCTCTTTAGACGCTAATCACGTCCCTGATTGACAGGAAGTGAAAGCATCCGAGAGCCTTTAGCATCATCGCACAGGAAGAGAGGGGACTCCTTTGAGACGAGGCTCTGAGTCGATTGCCTTACCAGAACGAAACAGAGCACCATACTTGGGAACAAGGTGAAACAGATGCACTGATATCCAAAATTGGGATGAGAAATCAAATCAAGAAATCTGTTTCGAGACAGAGTGTGTGTGTTTTTCCCCCCGTATATGCACACTGCTCCTTGTTGTTAGAGTTCCTTTGCTCTATTTTTCTATCTATGTAGGATTGTTATTGTATTTCTATTTTTATTCTATTCGGTTTCATCTGGGTATTATTGTTACCGTTATTTTCTATTACCATCGGAAAATTAACTTTAAATCACCGGCCTGTCTAAACACTTAATAATTCACTTTAAAACAGGCTCTGTATTATGGAGGAGAGGTCTTTCTGTGGTTTCACACACTCTTTCTGTTTTGCATTATGGTCACACCTTATACGACACCTTATATGACACCTTATCTGTCCTGTACCAATTACTGTGTAATTGGGTCGTATTTTCCAGTATCACAATAACCGCTTTGTCGACTTGCACCCAACTGTCCAAAAGATGTGTAGAAAAGACACGATTTCATCTAGAGCTCGTTATATTGTACTTAGACCCATAAACGCCAATAAGGGTCTAATGGGGTTAGGGTTAAAGGTTGGGGTGGCGTTAGAGGTGGCTGGGTGGGTGGGGTTAGAGGTGGTTGGGTGGGTGGGTTTGGAGGGGGGTTAGGATTAAGGGTAAATAAATCCTAGGGTAAGTGGAAAGATTTAAAATAACATAATGTCCAACGTTAGTGTTGAGGCCTGATGTATCTGGTGTACTCCTTAACAAAAAATAAATAATTATAAACAAAATAATTAGGTCTATTTTATAGTCTAACAGCTATCAAGATCATCAAGATCTTACCGATCTCCAAAGTCTTCAAGATCTTCAAGGTCTTAAAGATTTTCCAGGTCTTCAAGATCTCCAAAGTCTTCAAGCTTTCCAAGATCTTTAATATCTTCAAGGTCTTCCACATCTCCACACATCTTCAAGATCCTGACTTGCACCTACTACATAAATCTACAACACGAAACCACATACAAACCTCTCCTCCGTGGTCAGACAATCTCTCCAAGGAGGGGTGATATAATAGGGATGGGTGGGTGCAGTGTATAGGTACAAGCATTTTTCAGGAACTGGTGCTGACCACAGTCTTTACGTTAACCACTAAAAGTTCCCCATATTGTATTTGTAAGCATTGCTTTGGTACAGTTGGCATCTTGTAAGTTGTAAAAGAATTAAAGGAGAGAGAGAGAGAGAAAGAGAGAGAAAATCTATATAAATGAATATATTATATATATATATATAAAAAAAATATCTATATACATTTTACACATTTTCTTCTGTTGCCGACATATTATCGATTATCGAGTCACAGATATTTATTTAAAAGGTTGTTGAGGAAAGATAAGTATTTATTTATGATGAATGATGAACAGAAACAACCCTTGTAATGATTTTTTTTTTTTTTTTGGACTCGTGTGGTGGGCGTGGCCTCGAGGCTGAGGATCATAAATAAAAGTTTTCAAATGCATTCTGTCCGAGTTTTTTTTTCTTTTTTTATTGTTAGCTAAATTGTTGTCGTAGCTGGAGTCAGTGTATCACTACTGAAAATAAATAGAATTATTATAGACACACATGCAAAAAAAAAAAAAAAAGATTATTTTAAAACTATTGGACTTTGTGTTTGATCCAAACACGTTATCATACATTTAACAATAATTAGATTATTCTGGATTAAACCTTGATTAGTGTCATCATCAGTAAACAGTGCTCTTAACTGCTCATCTCTATGTTCGTATGTATAATGTATATAGTGATTTTAGTTGAAAGTGTCAACCAGACATTAGCTAAAGTAGCTAAGAGATGGATTTTGGGTTAAACACAAATAAAGCAAAACTTCTTACAAACGAACTGTAACAGGACACATGACTTGACTTTATATCGTAATGAGGATTAAATATCTATAAAATCATACGATCTGAGAGTCGCCATGTTTGTGTTACTGTTTCCATTAACGTAATAATAAACGTAGCTAATGAATAGTAAGAATTAATCCTGAACTCAGTAATAAAAAGGCATGTTGACTGGTTTATCCATCTTTCAATGCAATTACAATGCTAAAACATATCAGGTATTTCTGTCCTTGTGGGTACTTTAGGTCCTCATAAACATAAAACCCTGTACACACACACACACACACACACACACACACACACACACACACACACACAATAATAATAATAATAAATGTAGTTTAGTTATAGGTGTAGTTTTAGTGTTAGGTGTAGGTACAGTGATAATTAGGTGCATTTTTAATAATTATGTTAATAGGAGATACTTCTTGAATAGCAACTAAAATACTTTATGTGTGCCAACATGTTTTTACATCTTAGTAAGGACCAAATCTCCCCACAAGGTTCGGAATACCTGATCACTTTGACCTTGTGGAACCATTTGGTCAGTTCCAGTAAGGAAACATGTTTTTGTTCATTTTAGGGTTAGGTTCAGGGTCAGGTTTTAATTAGCCGCATTAACAACTGTGTCAATGGGTGGTCTTTACATGAACGGGGTGTGTGTGTGTGTGTGTGTGTGTGTGTGTGTAGGTGTGTAGGTGTGTATGTGTATGTTGGTGTGTTGTGTGTATCTGGGGTGAACGTCTTTCCTACTTCACTCCCCACACTTCAGCCTGTTTGTCTCATAAATAAGTAATCAAGGCCAGCTCCTGCTAATGGCTTCTAAGAGGAGTGAATACAGATGTATATGTGTGTGTGTGTGTGTGTGTGTGTGTGTGTGTGTGTGTTCATCTGCGTATACATGTATGCTCCAGAGAGACCGTTTCTGCTCACTCTTATGTTAAAGATCTGACTTCCAGATCGCATCCTTAGTGTGCATGGTAACATTACCCCCCCACGCCCCCACCCCGTCTCTCTCTCTCTCTCTTTCTCTCTCTCTCTCTTTCTCTCTCTCTCTCTCTCTCTCTCTCTCGCTCTGTCTCTCTGGAGCATATAAATAATGCACATAAAGACGCAACAAGAAGCTTTTACATCTCTCCCTGTGTGCTGTTATCTGTTTTCAGGACTCTCGGATTGTGGTTACAGGAGGAAGTTCATTCAAAAATCTGCTTGATGCATCAACATTATACAAATAGTCTGTTGGGTGGAGAAAACCAGACTGTAATGCTGTGTTTGACTTAAATCCCGTAAGTCGTAATTCCTACTTGGAATCTCCCGGAGTTTGGCAAGTGACAAAAAAATCCACATGGCTCAAACACGGCGTCAACTGTAAACAAAACAACAGTTACATGAAATGAATTGATTTGTGAACAGTACACACTGACCGTCCAATTTATTAGGAATGTGTATGGGACCTTCAGATTTACACAGTTACCTAATCAGCCAATCACATGGCAGCAACAACACAGATACGCGTCAGGAGCTTCAGGTGGTGATCACGTCCAGAGCAGAATAGGAAAAAGGTGTTTCAGAAAACTGCCTCTCCTCGGATTTTCCTTCACAACAGTTTTTGGAGTTTAGACAAAATAAAGTACACAGTGAGGATATAAACTCATCTAACATTACAACTAACTGGCTAGTTTAGTCCGTCGCTAGCACAAGACAAACATTAGTCAGGAACTTGTATCATGCCATAACTTGTAAAACTGTAGTAACTTTATGAAGTTGTAGTAACTTCTCATAAACATATAGTAAATTGTAATACATTTATTTTAGTAAAGTTGTAGTAACATGTTAAAAACTTGCTCTAACTATTCAACAGGTTGTAGTAACCCGTAATAAACTCTACTTTTACGTTACCTAAAGGAACTTAAGTTGTAGTAACTTGTAATAAACTTGTAGTAACATGTCATAAAGTTGTAGTAACCTGTTAAAAACTTGCAGTAACTTGTAAAAAAAAAGTAGCCTAACTAGTCGTGAGGTCGTGGTAACCCGTAATAAACTCTACTTTTGAGTTGTAGCAACCTGTGTCATAAAGTTGTAGTAACAAACTCATAGTAACTTGTGAAGTTGTGGTTAACTGTTTAAAACTTGTAGTAACTTATAACAGACGTCACAGTAACTTCGAGAGTTGTAGTAACCTGTAGAAAACCTGTAAAGAACTGTTAATAACTTTTTAGTAACCTGTTGACCAATTGTAGTAAATGTGTTGTAACTTGTGAAGTTGTAATTTGTCAGGAAGTTAGAGCAACTGAGCAATTAAAGTAATAAAACTCAATAATCGTAATAAAATTGGTAACAATCTGGTAAGCTGTTAGAAATATACTAATAGTAAATCAAGTTGTAGGAATGTGTAAGGTTGCAAAACAGTAACTTTTTGTCATACCTATAGTAAATTTGTTGTGTCTTGTAATGTTGTAGTAACTTGTAACAAACTAAAGTTAAAACATGTTGAACATGGATTTAAATATTCCTAAATATTCAAACATTTAATTATATCTGTTAGTACCTACATGGTTCCTATCCTTCAGTGACCGACTTTAATATAGTCCCATCTAATTAATGATCTTACAGAATAAAACTGATCCTCTAATCAGAAAAATCTGGTCCTCGTTTCAGCTACCAGCAAATCTAAACTCTACAGAAATTGCTTACTTAACCTTTAACCCAGTCAATAAAGCAAGGAGCAGCAGGTCAGTTGATCTTCTACCATCTCGACCTCTTTGCCCCCCTGTGGCCGGTGAACTCCCCCTATGAGGTCCTTGTTGTGCAGGGACAGGCGGTGTAGAGAACACTGCAGGAGTCAGTCTCAAAGCCTCGGTGACTGTGATGGCTACAATACCACCTGCCACTCAAAGTCATATCCATGTCAATCACCGTGTAACAGAGTTCGAAAGCTGGGGTTGTTCCTTAGCCATGATAATCGGACTGTAACAACAGAGGTTTACTCATCTTTCTAATCGTCTGGTGGTTTTAGAGGAACCTGAGGAACCTTCTGGGGAAAAGTCACCGTATTGTTATGTTTATTTGTTTAGATCCTCATTTAGGTCCTCATAAGGACAGTAAGACAAGTGTGTATGTAGGAATTAACAAATAAGAGCAAATAAGTTTATAGTTAGAAAAACCAAAAGCACAACAAGACTTGATTAAGATGGTCACCGCTTTTCCATGATGGCAGCCTGAGAGAGAGAGAGAGAGAGAGAGAGAGAGAGAGAGAGAGAGAGATGAAGCTGTTGATAGGACGAGGTGTGATGGAGATGCAGGCGCCAGTGATGGCCAGGCTGAAAAGGGAGAAAGAGAAGCTGACCCATAGACCCTGTTAATGGGGATTCAGGAAACATCCAAGAGTGGCTAATGTATTGTGGTCATGTATTATATGACTGCTTAGTGTTGAAACTACTGAGAGTAAAACTTCGTTTGAGCTGGGGAACAAACATGGATGCCTCTGCAAAGGTGGATGTTTGATACTGAGATTTAGCCGTCTGGCGTAACTGATTATGAGTCTGCGATGTTTTTATGTAATATTATATTTAACCTACAAAGTTATTGATGACTGATTTTAAATACTACTATATATTCAGTCTAACACATTTGGAAGAAACTGCTATCGGCCCTTTTTTATTCATACAGGGGGCAGCCGTGGCCTATTGGTTAAGGAACCGGTCTTGTAACCAGAAGGTCCCAGGTTTGATCCCGGCACAGGGCAGGACAAGACTGAGGTGCCCTTAAGCAAGGCACCTAAATCATCTAACTGTTTCCCAGGCGCCATGGTTTGGGGCTGCCCCCCTGCTCCAGGCAAGTGTGTTCACTGCCCCCTAGTGTTCACTGGTGTGTGTGTGTTTTACTGCACGAATGGGTTAAATGCAAAGGTCACATTCCTCTGTGTGCAAACACAGAAGGCAAATAGTTTACTTTATTTCATCTTTCTACACAAGCTACCCACTATCTTCCTCAGGCATGAGCTATTAGTCCCTATTATTGTACATTAGCTATCTGCACTCTTCCTTATACTTCAGCTATCTGCCCTCTTCTACATACATCACCTATATGTCCTTTTCCTCTTACATGAGCTATCCGCCCTATTTCATATATATGAGCGGTCTGCCCTCTTCCTCATACTTGAACTATCTGCCCTCTTCCTAATACATCAGTTATCTGGACGAAACAGCCATCAGAACATCTTGTCCTCCATTGTGAAGGTCAATTACACACATGTACACGTGGCTGTTTTTCTTGATCTACTTCCTGTGTTTACTTTTTGTCCACAGTTTTCATCGTCTCTCACTGGGATTCGTTCAGATTGAGTCACCGACCAGTATAAACTACTAGATCACGCTGATGTTCGATACACTCCAAACAAAAATCCAAGTCTGTGCCACGTCAAACTCCTTAGACATGGTTTGAAGACTGCCGATGACTGAGCTTTATGGAGATCTAGAAGATGTTCAAGTGCATGTCTTCCTCGTGCTCTGGGAGATGGTGGAACCAGTCAAGCAGCGATAGAGAACCCTGATTGAACGCTGTCTTGTCTCCCAGCAATACGTAGCTGTGGCATTTCAATCTCTGGACGAGTAGCTAAGTGATATCTGAGTAGATTTTTGACACTGTGCGCCATTTGTGCTGAACAGTTTCCGAGTAGGATTTTCCAAATTAAAGGGTGTTTCCTGTGTTTTTTGTCCTAGTTGGAAGTCTGAAATTCCAAGATTGAAGCCACTTCTTTGTTCTTTCTTAGCCTGACTGATATTTTTATTTTCAGGATACCATAGATTTATTACTGATTTATTTTTCTTCTGAGTTCATGAAATGCAGTGATCCCACAGAACCTAAAACCTCTAAAACTTCACTCTGGATTAATGAGACATGAGAGAACTGCAGGGGAATTGGGGAGTTAAGTTCTCCTTGGCACATGTTTTCTGCCCCCCCCCACCCCCACCTCTTTTGCGCTCTGAGAGAAGGCCCATCTGCGTTGTGGTGAGTGGTTAGAAGCTGGTGGTGGTTGTGTGTTAAAAGCGTGCAAACTATGTTTTTAAGGAGGGGTGTACTGGCTGTGGGGAGAGGTCGACGAGGATCTGTGGATCCTGCTCCTCTCATGTGGGCAATGCGAGCAGGGAAAGAGGAAGCGGGAAAATAGCAGATTTCCTCCGGCTCTTAAACCGTTGCCACTAAATGACTCTGAAACGTGTGGTTTTTGCACAGTTGGAGTTGAAGTTAGTTATCGTTTTGAGTAATGGTCAAGGGTGAAAAGTAAGAGAGGACATGTAAGCGTCCTTACATGTCTTGAGTGTGTGATTCTATCTAATGGTACTTTGTTAAACTGCCTTTTTAAATTATCAAAAAATATATTTAAATAGTTTTTCTTTTTACTAATGGACTCTGGAGGGTTTAAAACATGTAGTGACAGATCACGCTTCTGTCTGACTGTCTGTCTGATGGACGAGTCTTGGAGAATGATACCTGTCTGACTGCATTGTGTCGATTCTAAAGGCTATGGGGGATTCTAAAGATACTGCTATGGGGGTTTTCCAGGATTGGCCCAGGCCCTTTAGTTCCAGTGCCAGCAAAACTTAAAGGCTAAGCACCACCTAATGGACCCCTCTGGTGATTTCACATTGTTTTAGATACTAAAATATATAGAGATTAATTTTAAAAAAAATAACACCTTAATTTGTTTTAAAATTAATGATTTGAATTAAAAAGGGCAGAAACACCCCGAGCTCGCTACGGAAATTCCAGATGTGACATCACTGGTGGACAACAGTGAACAACACCATGGTAAAACACCATTATGACTGGGAATTTCCCAGTGCTGGATCTTCAGATTCTGATGATATTTCTGAATTTGATGAAGAGGATGAATCTGCAGTGACAGTGGGGGTGACTGGTTATCATAATGAAGTTAAACCATTTAGATTTAAGCAAGAAAGAGAACAGACTGCACATGAGAACAACAAACAACCTGACCCTGTCGTCAGAGCTGGGAATTCCGACCAGTAAGAAAAAAAAAGCCGAATTAATCTTGTAATATGTCTATGTATTAATCATCAGCGATGTTATAGTTACCCTGAACAAGTCGTCTGATTACAGATTACTGATGACTCCTTTTAAAAACGTAACTTAGTTACAATCTAAGTTACGTTAGATCAAGTTACTTTATTTTTTACATTCAGCAGCTGCCAACACCACCCCAAGTCCAGTTTTTGTAGTTTGGGTGGTGTGGGGTGGTGGTGGTGGTGGTGGACCTCCTGCATTAATCACAGCTCTCTGCTTCACATCACCTGGTCGGATTTGCTCCGTAAGTCTGACCGACGCAGAGCCGCGACTCCGAACGTGTCTTCAGATGTTGACGTAGTGTTTTTAAAGCTTACTGTTACTTTAAAAAGTGGTCAGATTCAAGTACCACGTTACTGACATCACTGTTAACCATTATTAATTTCATGGGTGTTTGATTAGCAAGCTGGTTATATTTTTCTATTAATAGTAAGTAGTCATTTAAAGTATATTTTGGGATCTTTGGACCATTTGTGCACAAGGGGTCCCACTTTACATTGGATTATTGCAGCCAAAAACAACAACAACCCTTTTTGTCATTTTGCATTACCTTAAGTGCATCTTCTAGTGTTGTGTTGTCCACCACCTATGTCACACACACGACACCTAGGACAGTCTCCGAACAGCATGGGCGGAGCCTAAACAACAGTCTTTTAAGCCTTCTTTAATTTGTAAAAAAAAATAAAACGTTTTCTGACTATAGATAATCACATGTTATGAACTCAGATTCGTTTGTATTTATGTGTCTGATACTTTCATATTAGGTGGTGCTGAGCCTTTAATGCTTTATTTAACCAGGACATTTTGGACAGTTGTGTTTCCAACTTCGTTAGAACAGTTTATTTAAGGCCCTTTTCTGTTCCAGCCAGTTCTGTAAAGGTCCATAAAGACATGGTTGGGTGAATTTGATGTGGAAGATCTTGACCGGCCCACACACAGTCCTGACCTTAACCCCATCCGACACCTTTGGGATGAACTGCAGTGAAGATTGTGAGCCAGGTCTTCTCATCCTACATCAGTGTCTGACCTTACGAATGCTGTTCTGGATGAATAGGCCAAAATTCCCACAGACACAGTCTTATAGAAAGCCTTCCCAGAAGAGTGGAATCTTATATAATTATAAAGAGGGCATCAACTCCATATGAATGCCTGTGGATTTAAAATGGGATGCCATAAAAGCCCCAGTAAGTGTAATGTGTCGGGGTCCCAATAATTTAGTTTAAATAGTGTATATTCGATATATACTAATTGTATATGTGTGGATGTTGTAGTTTTTCAGAAGCCTTTACAAGCCACAACCAAGTCCTGAAATATGTGCTGAAAGAAGGAAAGGTGGATAAATGGAGTGTGTATTGCAGGGGAGTCGGATGAGAAGGAGCATGGGACAAAGAGGAGGAGGAGGAAGAGGAGGAGGAGGAGGAGGTTTGTTTGCAGGCCTGCTGGGTGGCTGAGTGCAGACAGCTGGAGGAGGAGTTGATGGGAATGGTATCTGCGGGGTCAAGGGTCAGCTCGGAGAGCTTTAGCACACTTCCGCTGCCGACCCCATGGCCCTGTGCACTCTGGAATTCCACCTCCTACTCAGTGTTTGTGTGTGTGTGTGTGTGTGTGTGTGTGTGTGTGTGCATTTTAACTTTGATAACCCACCTCCTCCACATGTATTCCTTCGTCCTTCATGCTCCATCCTCCATCTCCACAGCGCAAGTCTGTTGCCTCGCCAGCGCTCCTCGCTCCGCGTCAATCAGTCCGGGCGGTAACGCAGATTTACGGCTTGGACTGTAATATAGATCAGGCGAACCCCGATCCATGAAGGCCTGTCATTTCAGCAGCGGAAACGCCGAGGCCTCCGCTCCCTCCCAGCTGCCTGCATATTGAGTGGCTGCATTTTTCTCTCTTTTCTCTGATGGCTCTGGCTGCGGCCACGCAAAGAGGCCAAACTATGATGGGGATAATATCTGTTATTTGGCCCCGGTCAGAGCAGCGGCCCACACTTCACTACCATTAAAGGACATTAGTGTGTGTGTGTGTGTGTGTGTGTGTGTGTGAGAGAGAGACAGAGACAGAGACAGAGATAGAGCTGGTCTGTATATGTCTATGGCAAAGCTTGTGCATCCAGTGACTACACACACACACACACACACACACAAACACGAGGCGAGAGTAGGAAGAAATCAGCCTGCAGATGTTCTCGATTGTGGTGATCCAATATCCTCTTGTATTGCGCTTCAAAAAATCCAGAGAGGGTTGTTTAACAGCTCCCCCGGGGTTACAGACAGAGAGATTCTCACAGCGATAGAACGTTTCTGAATCCTCCCAGGGTTCACCCGGCATTATTCTGGCCTGAGCCTCCGGGTTTTTTGGGAGCAGGTCGTGTCTCTCCGGGTCAGATGTGCAACTGGACGATGGGGAATGCGAGCTGCTTGTTCTGTAAATGTCATTTTAAATTACACGGATAAGTAATACGTGACATATCAGTTTACACACCATAAACATAGAGACTTCTAGGTTTCTGCATTGGCATGTGTGTGTGTGTGTGTGTGTTTGCCTTTGTGTGCATGTAAACATGTATGAATGTGTGTATATGCGTGTATGTGTGCATGTGCACGTCTGTATATGTATGTGTTTCTGTATAGGTCTATGTAGCTGTGTCTGTGCCTGTATGTGTTTGTGTGTGTGTGTGTGTGTGTGTGTGTGTGTGTGTGTGTGCGTGTGAAGTTAAAGGCTGAAAACAGGAAACGCTCTCACATTCCTTGCATTTTTCTGAATGTTTCTAAATTGCTGAACACATCTATTTGGCTGGACATAACTACCAAGCTGGGATGGGGCTGAGGGGGGTAATAAGGAAGGGGGATGTGATTGGAGGCTTGTAGGGGGTGTGGGGTGTCATAAAGGGACAGTAGGGATTATTTTTTTCTTGATAAGTCCTGCTCTGGATTCCCTGACAGATGTTATTAATTAAATATAGTAAGTGTTTCATACACTCAAAACAACTAAACAAAACCAAACACAACAAAAAGCCACATGTGACAGAGTGTCGTAAATCAGAGCCGAGGCTTTATGTTTAACTGGAAATTACTCTTGGGGAAAAGAAGAAAAAAAACCTCCAGGGTTCCCTGGGTTGAAATTTTACAACAAGCAAAAGAGGAAACTGTAAAAAGTGTAAATGAAATGCTGGAGCTGAGGCCAGAAAGATATCCGAACAAATTTCATTACATGTGTGTGTGTGTGTGTGTGTGTGTGTGTGCAGGCTGTGAAAAAATAAACTGAACCTTTTAATAATAATAATAATAATAATAATAATAATAATAATAATAATAATATAACCAGGATCCTAAATCATATTCCTATCCTGCCAATTCCACTAAAACTGGCAAAAAAATGTAAAAGTGTCTTTTTATACACTACCAGAAAAACAGGTATAGATGAGCCTATACAAATGCACCACAATGCCATCTATGCATGTCATTGTTTGCGTCCATAAAGTGTGTGTATAAAAAGCGAGAGACATCTATGGCAGCTTCAGACTGGTTCCTGGTCTACCTGTCCTGGCTTTAAATCTTCCAAATATACGACTATACGACTACTGTAAATGTAAATGTATAGGTTTTGTTTAGCTGGTTTTCCATGGGACCCCTGGTACATCTGCAAACATTTCTGACACGTGAAGGCTATGTGTGTTTCCTTTCTGACCAGTTACACCAGTTCATGTCCTGCATTCATTCTGATGGATTTGTCCTCTTCCAACAGGACAATGTGCCATCCCATGTGTCCAGAGACACCAGATTGTGGTTAGAAGTCACCAGATCTCAATGTTATCGAACACGTCTGGGACGCCATGCAAGGCGCTGTGGAACACACACATCCTTCCATCTTGGAATACAACAGTATTGTGGATCGTTCTGCAGGAACTACGGTGTTCATTGCCTACAGTATATTTCCACAAGCTCGTGAAATCTATGTCCAGTCGTATTTCTGCAGTCCTATGCTCCCAGTACCAGGTTTTTTTAAATACTCCCAGGACCAGATTTCTGGCACTTCAGTGTATCCATAAACCTTAAGTGCTCTTCTGGAGAGCTGCAAACCAGTTAATAACGCAGTAGGGGTTCTATACATCCGGGTGGGTAAAGGATGACAGGATGTTCCATCATCAGTGATATCAACCAGGGGCGTCAGAAGAATTTTTAAATTGGGGGGTGTGACATGCATTCTGGTGTATTGTTAACAAGATGAAATGATAGCTAACATTAAGCTAGCTGATGACAGATCTCCTAACATTGACTAGCCAGCTAACTGCACTAACATTTCCATTGGAGAAAAAAGTCCTCTGGGAAAATTTTGACTTACATTCTGCTTCTTTGTAAAGAATTTCCTCATGTCCATTGTATCTGGAAGCAAATACTGCAAACAACCTTATCAACCAAGAATAGCCCACTGTTACTCAAGGCAAAGCTGACTCCTAATATTTCATTGTTTAGTTGAACATTCATTTAACGTGGCCTAGGGTTCATTTTGATGCCGTATAACAAAAGAATAAGGTTTTCGCTAAAGCTGGACATTGTGAGATGGCAATGGGGCTGACGTTTGTTACCTCCTCTAGTTTCGAGCAGCCTGCACCTTTACTGTCTACGTACTGAAGATTCACTTTACCTGAGTTGTTGTAGATGACCTGGAAAACCTGGAGTGGACTTTATGTATTCTCTTATCAGCAGCTAGTGGTTAGGGAACTGGTCTTGTGACCGGAAGGTCACGGGTTCGATCCCCACCCAGGGCAAGACACGACTGAGGTGCCCTTGAGCAAGGCACCCAACTCCCCTAACCGCTCCCCGGGCGCTGTGGTTTGGGGCTGCCCCCCGCTCTGGGCAAGTGTGTTTACTGCCCCCCAGTGTTCACTGGTGTGTGTGTTTCACTGGACGGATGGGTTAAATGCGGAGGTCACATTCCTTCTGTGTGCAAACACAGTAACGCAAAATAGTTCACTTTCATTCATTCAAAAATAGTTTACTTACAAAGTGGAATGGATTCTTTCGGGAAGCTACAGAAACAGCGCTGGGTGAACTAATATTTTATGTTGGGGAGGGGGGGGGGACGGACGGACACGTGAACAGGACATGTCCCCTTCAGACTGATAAACGAGTCCTCTATTGTTGCGCACTAGCTAACACAGCTATGAGGCAGTAAGAAAGATTCCAGGAAGAAATTGTGCTATTCAGTATTTAAAAATCATATATCTTACCTGAATTATGAATGACATTAATAATTATAAAGTTTAGTATAAGATATAGGTGGTAAGTGACGGACAAAATAAAGGAGGAGAAGATAAACATTAACTAAGTGACCACAAATGTATGCTAACACTTGAGTAACCTGCTAAGCTAATACAGCTATGAGTCAGCATGAAAGGGAGAAAGTGTGTTATTACACTCGGTTTGAAAGAAAATGAATAAAGTACTGACAATAATGATGTTAATGAAGTCAAGTCCTCTATTTAATTCATAAAATAGCAGTAATGATAAAGTGCATGAAGTCTATGATGGGTAGATAAGATATCGCAGGTATGTGCTAGCTATTCTAGCTTAGTGATATGTAATTAATAAAAATGTTAATATTAAGTATCTTAACTGAGTTATACATTATAAAGTATAAATAAGGATTTGGATGGAAAATGTTGGACCAAATATAGAGAAAGAAACCCCCTCCATGATTTTAACCTAAGATGTATGCTAGCACTTGGTTTATTGCGGTGCTGCTAGTCAGGACTTTTTGGTGACTCGTGCTAGGATAAAAGAACACCATATGGTACTGTATAATTGATCAGAGGCGGATGCTGACAGCGTAGTGGCCTATTCACACTATGTACTATTAAAAGGACGCTGACTATTAAAAGAAAATCGGACGACACACATATGGACATGTGTTTTAGCCAACGCCGCCTAAACAATCAGTCAGGTCACGTCGCTCATCACTTCCAGCTTCACAGCATGAATAAGTCTGACGGCATGAGTCACATAGGAGAGAGGGAACAAAAAAGGAAAGGGAAGGAAAGAATACATCCTGTCATTTCCAGCCGGTTAAAAATAAGAGGAAGGAAGGCTGTCATGTTCAGGCTACATTTAGTGATAGGAGGAGGAGATAGTGTCCTTACACACCTGAACATCCTTGACTGTGTCTGTGGTGTCTGTTGAATGAAAAACAAATCCATGGATAAATAATTTAACATATTCTGTCTTTTAGTCTTTTTGAAGTTAAGGGATCAGCGCTATTTGGAGTTTTTTTTAGAGCTGGAAAAACAAGAAAAAACTCAACTTTTTATGAACTACTATTCAGTAGTGACCGTACTTCAGTGGTGGCTGGTGAAAAATGTTCCATGTGGGGCTGTTTGTGCCACATTGTCAGTTACAGCAACAAGTCGGGTCCAATTTAACACAACCTACAGGACACCAACTCTGTGAAAATCATAAATTTTTTTAAATTGGCATTAAAAGAAATTAGTACAGTAATATTTATCAAAATGATCATAAATTGCAGCTTTAATGTGCTCAGATAGATGGTGCATTACAGACCGGTTCAGAAAAACATGCAGATATATCAGATATTAAAGCACTAATATGACAATATTGGGAATTGGGAACAATATAGCGAAGTCTTGAATGTACGTTTGACCCTTTTTGCTAGTTTCTTTGTGAAAGTGTTATGTCAGTGTATCCAGATGGAGCTTTTTGACCTGTAGTTTCTCTACCAAACAGATTTTGGAAAACGGACCTTATTTAATTTGGATGCTGTTGAAATCTTGTCCTTTGAGTAATCATGTTCATCACTGGCAATAACCGTCACATGCTCTTACTCAACCACTAACTGTTTTCACTTGGGGCGATTAATAAAATGGCCTTTAGGTATTAGATTAATGCTGCTATGTGTGTATTTTGTCTGAGCAATGGTTTGCAATTGGCTGTTATCGCTGGACAGTGTTTCCATGGTGATAAGAATAGTGCTGCCAATTGCTAGCTGCTGCTACGACGAAATACACACATAGCAACAAAAGGGTATATCAGAACATAGTCATACATTTGTAACACACTCATAGAAAAAATATATAAAGTAAAAAAAAGTATATTCTATGATTTTCAGCCAGGAGTGCGGCACCCTAGAGAATTCAGTTGACCAGCCATGGCTGCCATAGTTAATTATTTTAGTAGCAATTAAGCAATGTGACAGCATAAGGAAGACAAATCTGTACAGTACACCACTGAACACTACGGTATAACCTGTAATCCTGGAGAATTATTGCCTGCATCTGTATTTAAAAATTTTATTGGTCATAGGGTTTGAATTTGTAACCACTAAAATGTTTCCACTATCACTGAGAAATTGCAATAACCAGTTCGAATCCAGACGCCATAGCTATCTAGGGGCCAAGACAATAGCATTGGCTGTGGGTGGGGCATATTCTGGGTGGGAGGGGCATACTCTCTCTACTCTGTCAATCACAGTGACATTAGCAAATTGTGGCCTTCTGTATTATAGATCATGTATCCACAAAGATATAGTTAGCTAGGAGGAGCCATATGTTCACCTTCAACCTACCAAATTGGTAGCTGGCGGTTCCTGCTTAGGGTTCTGCTGGAGTTCAAATACCAGCCCCACCAAGTTGCCATTGTTGGGCCCTTGGGCAAGGCCCCTAAATCCTCAACTGCACGGTTTTATAAAAATCACTTGAAAGTAGAAATATTACAGTACTGAGAATGATCTTTATACTAATTATTTAACCGTTTTGATTGATGGTCACATAAATTATTGGATTTTATTGTGGTTATGTAACTTATTATTTGATCTACATGAAAAGAATCTGAAAATATTACATCGAGTCAATCTATGCTAAGTAAAAGCATCGTATGGATTAAAATGACCGTTTTATGTGGTTGTTGACTATTTTGCGAACTTGCAGCCTATATCTGCTGCTGATGTTTTGCATCCCGGAGCCAAATCCAGGCTTCCTGATGCTCCACGTCGTCCAGGAAAGCGGCGCCCACTGCCAAGCAGGAAGAGCGTCAGTGGCCGAAAAAGCCACTGGGAGGAAGTCGGAAAGAACACGTTTGATGTCAGAGCCAGCGTATTTTTGGGTCCAACGATGAACAAAAGGGCCGGTATATTTAGCGGTGGTCAGGAAGCAGGCTGAGAGCAGGGCCGGGGGCTCGACGGAGTCCTCGTCGACTTTCCCACACTCCCCAGGCGGAAACAGGCCATGACAGCTGGTCATCAAGGGGCCCCAGGTCACCTGTTTGGGGAGCCGTGGAGCTCAGAGGAAGGAAGAGGTTATACAGTCATCCCATCTCCAATCAACATCCTCAGCTTTCTCAGAGAGAGAGAGAGAGAGAGAGAGGAGCTCCACGCGTTCCCCAGCGATGCGGCAATCCCGAGGAGAAGGGGTCGGTGGGAATGTTTTGCACATTTTTTAGAATTTGAAGGCCAAGGCCATAGTTCAGATGAATCCCAGTTACAGTTTTGGCTCCGTTACAAGCCTGGATCAAGAATTTCGGGACTTTTTTTCCTGCTGCATTTCCTCCAGAATTGGCGCAAAAGACCATTGTTATTCTATTTAGTTATTAATAAAAAAAAAAGGTCAAGACAACACTTACGTGATAAGATATCATGACGCCTTGAAGACGACAAGTTCCATCTGTACTGTACTGTATGATGTTGGACCTGGGCCTGGGCTATGCTCTGGCTTAGCATTATCTAACAGCACGCTTTTTTTCCCAGACACATTTCCTCTGCAATAGGATAGTCAGTATTAGGTTGCTGTTTCATTTATTTATTTAATTACAAGAGCTTGCATTCAGGAAGGTCTGGGCATCATGATGATGGTGGCTGCTGAAGCATTTCCTCTGCATTCTTCCTTAGATTTAAAGATGATTGAACCCAAACATTTTTATGGAGCTTTAAGTAGCTGCTTATTTTCTTTCCGTCAATCAGAGCGCGTTACTTTATTCAGGACAATTAACCAATTATAGGAGAAGATTACAGACCAAGGAACTTTAAATAAATTTTCCAAGAAAGTATTGACATCATCAGAGATATGGTCGGAAAACTATCTAGTTCCTTATCTCCTTATTTTACTGAGGATAGGAAATTCTTTATTAAAAAAAATCAAACGAGTCGATTACTTTACAGTCACATCGATTTCCTCTGAATATATACACTGAAGCACCACTGGTGTTATAGGTTGTATCTGTATGTAAAACAATAGACATATATGGAAGCTTTATAGTGGTGTAGGGTTTAGGGTTTTTACTGGCATTCCATGGGACCCCTGGTACATCTACAAAACATCTCTGACAGGTTAACACTGTGTGTGACGAGGTCATGTCCTGCATTCATTCTGATAGGTTTGGCCTCTTTCAACAGGACAATGCTCCACCACACACATTTAGAAATTCCCACCTAAGTCACCAAATTTTAAAATTGTGGACTGTTCTGCAGGAATATTGGTGCTCATTGCCTAGAGAATATGTGTGCAAGCTTGTCGA
>JAOVVF010000019.1:20666287-20679775 GCA_028565595.1 Duopalatinus emarginatus
ATATCATTCTGAAGGCAACGTTTGATAAATTAATTTCAACAGTCATGGATACAGATTCAGAGCTGCACAGCTTCACATCATCCAACACTGTAAAAGTTGCGGAAGAAAACACTTATAAGGTGTTATATGACGTTACACACTGATCAGTCATAAGATAAAAACCTATGGACTCCAGAAGACCTCTGAAGGTGTTCTGTGGTTTCTGTGGCACCACAACATTAGCAATAGATCCTTTTATAGGATCAGAGCAGACATGTTAGCCTTTTCTTCCCATGTGCACCTATAAGGCACCTCGGTTGTCTTTCCTTCGACTACTTTAGGTAGGTATTAACCACTGTTTACTGGGACACACCCCATAAGACCTGCTGTGTTCATCTAGACATCACAATTTTTTTTTCCTGTAACTCTGAGAGCTGACTGTTCACTTGCTGTCTAATAAACCCCACCATGGAAGGTGCCACTGTAATGAGATCATCATGTCACCAGTCATATAAAGGAATTATAAAGGAAAACACATGAAATTAAGAGATAGATTAAATGACGTAAAAAAAATAAAGCAGGTAGAAAATAAAATATAATATGCAATAATTTCTATACTGTATGTCATATACAATGGGATCTAATTTTTTTCCTCTGCCTTATTTTAGTGTATTGATTGTAGCAAATACATGTAAAGAATTGTTACTACAAATAACATACCAGAAATGTCAGAGTAAAGAAACTGCTGGAGTTTAATTTTATATTGAGCACTGAAGCTGTGCATGATCCTTAAAAATAAATAAATAAATAAATCAATAAATAAAAAAATCAACCATTGTTTCATGTTAAATGTTGCCCAGACCTTGATTATCCCCACAACATGGTGCATGTGGCTTTTTTTCTCCATGTCTAATACATCTCCGTCTGGGATCCAAAGAGCTTCTATTGACTGTTTACAGGCAACATGCAAAAACCTTGGAGAAAGAGCAGACTTGGGATAAAATGTAATAAAGAGGTGTCTAAAAGGCGATATCTGAGGGATTTATTTATTTCCTGATGAAGGAGGAGGCTTGTGAGAAATTGTTTGGGGAGTTAAAGGATGGAGGTACTGAGGGAGTTCAAGGCCAATAAATTTAAAGAAACACACAAATCCGGGACTTAAAAAAAGGGGAGTTTGTGTTTATTATTAATCTTGAAAATGAGTCGAGGGGGTGATAGAAGACGAGCTGATTCCTTTCCCTCTTTTGGCTGTGTTTTTTTTTTTGCCCCCTTATTTTTCATCCGATATAGAAATGATTGAAATCCCAGCAGGCCTCATTATCCGAATCCTCCTGACGCCAAGGGAGGGCTTAAGGTCTTAAAGTAACGATTCAAACATGATTTGTATTAAAGCCAACAATCTCCCTCACTGGAGCATCATCAAATTACTGAAACCTCACAAAGATGAGGTGATTATAACAATTTTATTGTTGGTGGATTAATGAATCCCCGTTAACATGTACGCAGACGAGCAGACCAAGTGTGGCTCTCCATTTGTTTTCTCCTTTATTCACAATCCTTTTGTTGAAAGATTAAAAAAGGGAATAAAACAACATCCTGGCGATGTTTTTCTAGCCGTACGGATAGATGAGCTGGAGATGTTGTTTATGGTGAGATCCTAATTCTTAATGCATACATTGCCTTACTAATGAAGACGAGCTCATGGGAGTCTACATGTCTGAGTGTTAATTAGTGCTTTGTTTGCACTGTTTATTAATGGCAGGGCTTTAACGTTACAAATCCATCCTCATGTACCGGCGATACCAAATCTCCCAACTTTTCTCTGCCTGATGACTGTGAAATGGATGAATGAAGCCAAACAGAAGTAACGTCGTGTCCTCGAGACGGATTGGATGGATTTCACTCTCGATCTTTGATTCATTCTGGCTTTCTTCTGACCTGAAAACCTTGTTGATCTTGGGTCTGACAAGACGACCGCCATACATTTAAAGGAACTTAAAATGAATTAAATATGGAAATTTATGCTGTATAATGACTTTTATACATGTCCTTATAATTACATACAATATATGTAATGGGGGCAGCCGTGGCCTAGCGGTTAGCGAACTGGTCTTGTGACAGGACGGTTCCAGGTTCGATCCCTGCACAGGGCAAGACATGACTGAGGTGCCCTTGAGCATCGCACTTAACCCCCCCCAACTGCTCCCTGGGTGCTGTAATTTTGGACTGCCCTCAGCTTTGGGCAAGTGTTTTAACTGCCCCCTAGTGTTCACTGGTGTGTGTGTTTCACTGCACAAATGGGTTAAATCCGAAGGTCACATTCCTCTGTTTGCAAGCACAGTAGGCAAATAGTTCATTTTCACTTTTACTTACACATACACTGATCAGCCATAACATTAACACCAGCTGCCAAATCAGCCCCGACCTGTTGAAGCCCAGACTACACAAGACCTCTGAAGGTGTTCTGTGGTACCAAGATGTTAGAAACAGATTTTTCCATGGATCATCTGTGGGATCGGACCAGACAGACTAAACCTCACTCTCCACACACACGCATCAGTAAGTCCTGGTCTCCCATGACCCTGCCACTGGTTCACCGGTTGTTCCTACTTGGACCATTTTGCTAAGTACTAACCACTGTATCCTAGGATGCCACAGGACCTGCTTCTGCTTCTGAGATGCTCTGACCCAGTCCTCTAACCATCACAATTGAAAAAGAAAGTGAAAGTGAACACATACTTGGGGGCAGTGAACAGACTTGAACAGACGAAGCACTGGGTTAGGGGTTAGGTCCCTTGCTTAAGGACACTTCAGTTGTGGCATGTCGGTTGCTGGGATCGAACCGAGGAACATCCTGTTACAAGGGTGGTTCCTGAAACACGGGTCCACGGCTGCCCTGTGGGGGCAAATTTGGACTTTTGTCAAAGTCGTTCAGATCCTTACACTTGCACTATGCCCATTTTTCCTGCTTCCAACACATCAACTTTGAGCACTGTCTGTTTACTTCTTGTCTTATATATCCAACTCATTTATCCGGTGCCACTGGAATGAGATAATCAGTGTTATTCACTTGACCTTTCTGTGGTTCGGTGGTTATAATGTAATGGCTGATCGGAGGAATATATAGAGTGGGTATACATACAGAAGTATGTATTAGCAAATGGTATTTTTTTGACACACACACATACATACATGCATACATACATATATGTACTGATTGAGACGAAGGGGTATGTTAATGGAGAGGGTTTATTCAGCAGAAATCACTGCCACAGTGCTAGGCTAAGCGCTAAACAGATACAATGTGGCTTCCTGCTGATCGCTGTTTCATCCCGATCCAGTCCTGCTGCTTGGGGGAATCTCATAACGAGCTGGGAAATTAGAAGGCAGTGAGCCGGTTCTTCATAACAATTACAGCCCTGAGATAAGGCTACGGAAATACAAAGGCCAGCTAATTGGTGTAATCTTTAGCGGGATTGTTGGGCGTAGGAGGATCAGCTTTAGTGACCCTCACTGAGCTCCACCGACTAGAATCGGACCATCAAAGTGCCAAACTCTCGACTCCCAGCTCTCCCGCTGCTCTGACCCAGCAGGTGCGTGGAATTCTTTGATTCCTGATCCGATATTCCTAGCCTGTATTTCTGAGTTCAACCCAGAGGCAACGGTAGAATGCCGGGGCCTCGTGACGCTCCTCCTCTTTTTCTTTCCTTTACCCACCTCTTTCTCAAGTCTTCCTTTCTCTGTTTGTTTCATTCGATAAAGTTCTTTGAAGAGTGAGAAAGAGGCATGAGGCATAAGAAAGAAAGAACGAAAGACAGACAGAGAGAGAGAGAGAGCGAGAGAGAGAGAGAGGATCAATCCTCCCTCGGAAAGATGCAAGCTTGAAACAGGGCCCCACTCGCTGAATTGCGAGTGCGCCCCTTCGCCAAATCGATCGCGGCAGCTCGAAGTGTGTGCCGAAGAGGGGAGGGGAAGAGAGGAAGAAATTCCCTTGTCAAATGAAGTGCAGCTAAATAAAACACCAGAGGAAAAAACAGGCGCGTCGAGAGGAAAGCCAATTGACAGGCGGACAGATTGATAGATAATCTCAATTCAGATTTGGTCGGTCTGAGCTGCAAGAGGCACAGGAATACATCATGCATCTTCCATCGGACGTGTGGGTTTGCAAGAAAGCGCACTGGTGTGTTCTGGCATGTACAATAAAGCTTTAGACATTTATAGAGCGCACAACGGAGCTCGTAATTAGTCTGCCTGGAAAATCAGAAGGAAGGTTGCGTTGCCACCGGTGCGGCGGATTACGGCTTCATCTGCCGCTAATGAGGCCACGATTCCCAGTCTTCCTTAAATCAATAAACAGAACGCAAGAAGCCGCTGCCTTTTTAAGGCTTAAGGGTAAAATCAGTGTGGCTTTCAGGGCGACAGGCCAAAGCTGTTCAGCATTATCAAATAAGAACAGCGGAGCAGGCCCCTGGGAATTGTGGTCCATTTGCGCATAAAATCATTGCTTGTTAGATTTGGTGAATTTAGGGGGTGGGGCTTTAGGACTCAAATCCAGACTCTTGACCTTTGTTCAACATTGACTTCAGGTCTCTGGTTATGGGTATCAGTCTGGCTAAATACAGTCTCAGTGTTCACCAGAAATGATGTTGGCGTTGTTGTGTTGTCTAATGATTGGTGCAGTGGATAAATAAATGACTGGATAGTTTTCAGACTCGTTCTTGCTTTAATTCGATCTAAACACCATCAAGACTCCGTCTTGATCTTAGCCCCGATAAGACGACCGCCAAAAATTGGTCCGTTGCAACTCTTTTTTTCAATCATCTCCGCTTCCTCTGATGCCAATCTCCTGTCTCCACCACATAGGACCAAGTACCACACCTGGGGTGATGGAGTCTTCCCTGTAGCTCCTGCTCCATTGTCTGTCCCCATTAATTCCCCATTAATTTCACAATAAATTGTGTGTTCATCTCCAGTCCTGAGCAAACATTTCCTCCTGCATTTCTCTCCTGATTGTTGATAGACCCCTAAATCCCCGTCCATCTCCAGAGACGTGTTCTTGATAACCCATTAATCTGGCCAGGCGTTTCTCCCCTTCTTTACCTGCGCAAACACCATTACTCTGCCATATAAACACTCTCCTCTTCCCCCATTTGCGTATCCTGAGAAGCCCGAGGAGCTGGATCCTGGATCCTGGTGCTGTGAGGTTAAATTCTTTCAGATCATGTACACATAATAGGCCTGGTTAATATTCATGACGTGGGCTGGGTACGGTGAAGGTTAAATTTGACTTACTTTTCAAAAGCTTATCACTAATGCATGACGGCAATAAGAATATTCAAAGCGGCCGGGTGACCAAAGGTTGATGAGATCCGTACCTTTCTGCTGACATTTTAAACACATTACCATGTGGGCACTCTGCCTCTCAATCGCAGGCAGGGAATAAATTGTGGGCTAATCACGGCTCGGCCTGTCGGGCGGAGCGAAGACCTGAATGATGATGTTTAGGGTGATGAGACCCCTCGGGCACTGCGGTTTTGGGGCTTTTACTACAGGGACAGAGCAGTGGGAGGAGTGGAGAAATCTTAATAATGGTCTGAATCTGCTGAAAGAGGAATTCTGTTTCTTTATTCACAGTGAAGGGATCTGATGGATCTGTCAGACTGGACCAGCCCAAAGTACACCTTTCTCTCTCGTTATCTTCATCTCTCTCACACTTTTTTGGTCTCTATGTCTCTTACTCTTTCTCTCTAACTCCATATATCTCTCCATCTCTGGATATCTCTGTCCATCGCTCTCATTCTATTTCTTTTCATTTCCACCCCCTCATTCTTTCTCATTTTCTCTCTCTCTCTCTCATTCTCTATCTCCATCTCTGTTGCTTCTTTTCTCTTTTTCTCTCTCTCGTTATCTCTATCTCTATCTCTCTCACTCACTCACTATCGCTATCTCCATCTCTTTTACTCTTTTTCTGTCTCTAAATCAATCTCTTTCTCTATCACTATGTCTCTCACTGTTTCTCCTTACCCCCCCCCTCCCCCCTCTCTCCATCTCCATCTGAATGAATGAATCTGATGGATCTGTCATATTTATAAAATCTAAAGACAAAGATCATGATAATTTTACAGTCCATAAATAAGCATGTGTTTTTGGTAGCTAGCTAAGTTTTAGAACGAGGTAGCGAGTTGTTTTAGAATGAGCTAGCTAGCTAAGGTTTAGAATAAGATACTTGTTTTAGAATAAGCTAGCTAGTTAAGTTTTAGAGTGAGGTAGCTAATAATTGTTTACAATGAGCTAGCTAGTTGGTTTCGTTAATTAGCATATTGAATTTTTTTAGCATGTCACGTTTTGTAAATGATCTTGTTAATTGAATGATGTAGGTATGATTTGATTTTGTTAATGAAGAATTTAATTTCAGCAGGATTATTAAATGTGAGAGCTAGCATAGTAGCTAGTCATGCAGGATCTGTTATGATAAACTCGTAGTGAGTTTAAAATATTTCTTTAATATTTGGATATGTTCAAGTGTAGACGTTTTTAGTCTCATCGGTTTGAGTTAGGTTAACAGTTACAGACGAGTGTATGACTTCAGCGTGTAGGTAGATCAGTCGCGCTCGGGTCACCCGCAGGCATTTGACAGACAAAATGCTACGTTAGAGAACAAACAGAGGGCAAACTTTCATCTTTCAGAGCCGATTACCATCAGCAGCCGCTGAGATGGAGCTGTCTGTCGCCCTGAGGCACTGTGGGAGTCGTAGTGATGCATTTTCGTCCTCTTCTCCGCTCACACACACACCAAACCATTTAGACTGGTATACATGTAGGTAGAGCGATGTGTGTGTGTGTGTGTGTGTGTGTGTGTGTGTGTGTGTCACTGACCCCATCATTCACTCACCCCATCACCCAGTTACTTATTTATTCACTTCCTATCCACTCATTGACTCACCTTCTTACCCACACACTCACTTACTCACTCACTGAAGTCTATAGTCTTTAATACTAAGCTACACAAAACAAAGGTGCGAGGTGTAGCTCAGTTTTAGCTCAGAAACTTTCTAATCGGAAGGTTGTCAGTTCAAATCCCATGACCACCAAGCTGCCACTGCTGGCCCCTTGAGCAAGGCCCCTTAATCGTCCAACTGATCAGGTGTATAAAAAACATGTAGTATGTAGAATAGAGTGTTAGAATTTGACCAAGGCCAACAGCTATACAGTACACCTCTCAACACAGTATGCTGCACTCTTAAGCCTCATTTACGCTCAACGTTAAGTACGGATTCGGATATGGGCGGAGCCTTCTGTCTGTAATCTGCATTAATTTCGTACATGATTTGCACGTTTTCTGAAAGCTTACGGATACAGACGGAACGGAGCAATAACACTGTACACCGTGGGGGCAGTGCAACATGCGGCCACTTCTATACGGACATGACGAAGAAGAAATGGCGAACTTTTTGAAAAGAGGTTGTGCAAGTTGGTTCGAAGTATTTAATGGCCTCACAGACCACTAATGTCTAGAATACTGTCTTTTTTTATAATTTCTGAAGTAAATACAAAACTACAAGCTCCTCTGCCATCGCCATGTTTGATTTTTACTCCAAACTGCCCTCTACTGGATGCGTTGCTCAACAATCATGTTAACGGAACTGACGCAAGGAAGTATGTGGGCAATGACGGTTATATCACTTGAAGCGCACTTTCTGTACGCAGCGGGAGGATAAATGAGGCTTTAGTGAAGTGAAGTGATTCGTTGACCACACATAGGAATTTGACCTCTGAATTTGACCCATTCTTGCAGTAAAAACACATACTAAGGGGCAGTAAACACACTCGTCTGGAGCGGTGGGCAACCCTATCCACGGCATGCGGGGAGCAGCTGGTGTTAGGAGCCTTGCTCAAGGACACTTCAGTTGTATCTTGTTGGTGCAGGGAATCAAACCGTGGTCCTTCGTATCACAAGGCTGGCTCCGTAACCAGGAGCCTACGGCTGCCCCGGGTGCGCCTTTATAAGGGTGACGAAGTTCCTCAGGAGTTCTTTGAACAGTTAATAGTTCTAGCCTCCACTTTTATAGACAGACAGCGTTTGCCCTACTTGCGATAACAAACTCGCATTTTGTTCATCAAACTAATCTCGAGTACTGACGAGTTCCTGAGGCGGCGTGTTGTCCTGCCCAGAAATCGTGTAGCTCCTTCCCTGGCGTCCTTCTCCTCCTTCCCACGTCTGCTGTTTGTCAATAAGCCACGAGCCGCAGACTGACAGGGCCGGTCTTTAAGTCTTTAAAGGAACTACCAATGGATGAATTTTTCATCTTTTATTTTTTCAGTAAATGATCCTTTCACCGTGTCCTCCCAGGCACCGGTCCCTGTGGGTGTCTCCTCAGACTCAGGCCTTGCTTCCTTCCTAAATGGTGGTAAATGGCTCTCGGCACAAATAATGCATAAACAGCTGTTTTGCCCAAGTAAGTTATCCTCTTAAAAGATTTAGAAGCCTCGCCCGCTCTCTCTCTCTCTCTCTCTCTCTCTCTCTCTCTCTCTCTCTCTCTCTCTCTCGGTTAATTCATCAATTTCTTATGATAGCAACAGTTCAGCATGCCGCAAGTGTTTAAGTACCAATTAGGGGCCTGATTCCCCTGGTCCATGCTGCCACACCTCTACTCCTCCCCTTATTCGTGCTCCTTCCTTCCTATCTTCCTCCTCCTCTTCCTCTTCCTCTTCCTCTCGGTCCACCACTGTTCTCACCTATCTCCACCTGCTCCTCCCTTCATCCCTTCAGCTCTGGAAATTCTACCTCAGCACTGCCTCAGTGTGCTCCTCGATCTTCTTTATTAACTTTTTAGCGCCCTGAATTATTCATCCTAGATAATCACTGATCAGAAGCGTGAAATAAGAGCACATCAATCAAGAGTTTCTTAAAAGCTTTTAAAATTTCCCCCGGCCAGGGACACTTGTAAACAACGCGCCAAGTGGGGTGGTTCCTTCAGCTGGCTGAGGTTGAAAAGATCTCACTGGACAGCCCATCGACAGACCCCGAGACCTAAAGCGGGACACACACTTCACATACACATGCACACATCTCTGAAGAGCAGGTTGGAGACAGATGGTGTTCATCTCTCACATATCAGAAGATCTTGGGTTGGCTCCCCAGAGGTGGAGCTGACAGCCATGTCTGAGTCTATAATTAGCGCTAACAAGCTGGTCATCGCTTTCGATTCTTAAGTCCTGCCCGTGTCTTGGAAGGCGGATCAAAACTCTACATGCTTGGAGTCTTCGTTAGACTTTTTTTTTTTTGGCTGCTCACGCTGGGTTCTGGGATTCCTGCATTCTTATACCATGTTGTGTCCTTTTATACAAGGCCAGACCAGAACCCAGACAAGTGTGTCTCCTGAAGAAAAAGTTCGAGAAACAGATGGTGACTCAAGTTAGCAGCGCAGGAGGAAAGCCTATGGGGACATGATCTGATTTTTAAAAAAAAAACGATGCTGTACTTTCTTGCGGAGCCACAGGAATAAAAATGGTATTGTTCCAATGCTAACGCTAAAGCTAAGTATAGGTCTATCTGGGATATGACCCCATATAATGACGTAGTGTCAGACAAGACGGTCTCCTTTCCAACCCCTGCATATCAGTGAGCCTCAGCCACCCATGAGCCTGTCACTGGTTCACCGGTTGTCCTTACTTGGGCCGCTTTTTAGTATTCAGTGCGAACTACTGAATACTGGGACACACCCCACAAGACCTGCTGTTTTAGAGATTCCCTGACCTATACTTTATCAGTCACTGACCCTTATAACGGCACCTGGTGCAATTCCTCCCACAACATCTGCCAAGGGGTGGGGTATAATATCAAGCAAGTGAGTCGTCAGTTTTTAAAGTTGATGCGTTGGAAACAGGAAAAATGGGTGAATTTGACCACGACCACATTGTGAGGTCCAGACGACTGGGTCAGATCATCTCCAAACCTGCAGGTCTTGTCTGGAGTGTCCCAGTATACAGTGGCTAAGACCTACCTACAACTGTGGTTCAGGGTCGTGGACACCCAAGACTTACTGATGTGTCTAAGAGGTGGTGGTCTGATACCACAGAAGTACTGGTTACTAACGTCTTGGTCCCGGAACACCTACAGGGGTCTTGTGGAGTCCATGCCTCAACAGGTCAGAGCTGTTAAGACAGCTGGTGTTAATGTTATGGCTGATCATGTGTCTATCAGACCCACAGAGTTAAACAGCTTCTCAGCTTTAGCTAAATTGGCTCGTGTCTTTTTCCTCAACTCCTGCCCGCACCATCGACTCGTCTTCGTATATGGCTTTATAAGATTTTTAATTTTTTTTCTCCGCTTTGATCTACCTTGCATGCCACTGGGGCGTATCAGGTTTTCTTCACCCGAAGATGTTTTAGAGCCAAAAAAATTATTAAAAATTATTCTGGTGTGCTGGAGAAAGGAGGTGAAAGTCTTGTTTGAGTCGACACAAAGAATAAGAATTAAAACAAGGATTCTGTGAAACGTTTTCGATTCATTTACTAAACACTGAGAACGCGTTAAAGGGCGGCATGGTGGCACCGCAGGTAGTGTGTGTGTGTGTGTGTGTGTGTGTGTGTGTGTGTGTGTGTGTGTGTTACATGGTTCCAGGGATCTGGATCTGCAGGTCTCTGTCTGTTAGGTGTGTTTGGTGTGGATTTTCTCCAGGTGCGCGAATTTTGTCCCACCTCCTGGAAAACACATGGTAGGTGTAGAATTTGATGTGCTAAATTGCCCTAGCGTTTATGAACGTGTGAGTGGATAAATGTGTGTGTGTGTGTGTGTGTGTGTGTGTGTGTGTGTGGTGCCTTGCGATGGATTGGCACTCTGGAATTCCTGTCCTGCTCCCTATGATTCCGGGTGGACTCCGGATAAACCAGCACCCTGACGGATGGACAGCCATTGACGTTATCACCAGATTCATTGTAACGTTAGTGTAATAGGTGTAGAGATCCAGCCCAAGAAGATACACAACTGATTGTGTGTGTGTGTGTGTGTTTTAAGATTAAGTCTCTGTTATTTCATAAATATTATCAGCTTGTCTGGGCAGCGCACTGCTCATTAAAATTTTTGATTCAGAATCGATCACCTGAATTATTGAGCAATACTTTACTACTCATGCATGAAGTCACCACATCATAATGCCCAGATTGTGACATGCACGCACACATAAACACACACACACACTTACACACACACGGCCAAGATACATCACTAGCGTGTGAAAAGCCGGCGTAATTTCTCCTGGATCGATTAATTCAGATGGTGGTGTAACCTCTGTGAATAACTATCCGACGCTCTACCTCATCTCAAGCTACTCATTAGTCATTAGTATCTTATTAGTGAGACTCTGGAGTTTGGAGGAACCGTGTATGTGTGTGAGAGTGTGTGTGAAATCAGCAGCAGAGCCGTGTTAAGTAATTTGTCAAACATGGCTGATAATGGGCTGGCCTCAGAAGCCGTGACACAAATGGGCGCTCATCCTTTGTTGCCTATTTCATGCCTTGTCTGAAAGGCAGGCTGTCGAAAAAAAAAAAAGAAGGGGGGGAGAGAAGGCAAAATATGAAGGGGGTGTGTGTACTGGAGGGCATGTGTTGCATGCATGATTCATGAGGTCCACGGGAAAAGGGAGCGTGGAGAAAGAGAAACAGAGAAGGAGACCGCTTCAAAGGGAGGCACTGTTGATTTTTCTGCTCCTCCGTCCAGAGATCTGGGAGGTCGGGGTAGAGGGGGAGGCCAGGGAAGACGCTTTCCTCTGCAGCAGCTTTTGCCCATTCCGTCCATCCTGCCCTCCCCTCTCTTTTTTCCTCCCACAGCGGCCCAGAACCCCAACTGGGGTCAGCCTCCAACTCCTTCTAATGAAGCCCCCGGCCCCCTCACCGCTGGCAGATTGGTGTGGCATGCGCTCTCTTTGGCTTCCCCCATCCATCACTCCGGCATGGCACGTGCTCCACACACACACACACACACACACACATCCCGAGCCAACAGAAGCCTTTGATTGCTCCACAGACATTCCAAACATCCATATCTTTGTTCTCATTATCACAAGTCAGGATGGCCAATCATGGCCTGGCGCATGCAGATGACATCATGACATCATGTCTTTGTCATGCTAATCGTTAGCGCTGTAGTCTTATTAGCATCGGTGTGGCGGATATATGATTTTTGATATTCTGTGCTTGTTATTTATCGTTATAATCATTAATTGTGTTAAATGTAGTATTAGCACCTGTGAAGTCAGGAACTGTTACTGATATCCACACGGATGACGGTGCTTTTCACTTGTTTGACCTGCGCAGGAAAGAGAAAAAAACAACCATTGTATTTAACCTGGTGACAAGGGCCAAATTGTGACGTCTAGACGACTGGGTCAGGTCGTCTCCAAAACAGCAGATCATGCGGGGTGTGTCCCAGTAAACAGTGGGTACTGAGTCATGGGAGATCAAGGCTGTGTCCGAAATAGCACACTTGAATACTATCTACTAGTTTGGAGCGAGTATATACTATTTAACCTCTAAACTAGTATACACTTCTAGTACGTGAGCATGTAGTATGCACACCAACTCGGACGCACTTGATCCGCCATCTTACCGACAACCTTTGACCCATGACGTCACACCGCTTGAGTCCAACACAATAATTATTTATAGTTACAATTTAAATTAACTTTAAATTTTGTTTGTAATTAAAAATGTTCCCCAGCTCCGCCTACACGGATAATCATAAAAGTTCTACGTCTGGTTTACAGTTAAATCAGGCTCTCAGTTCGCTTGTAGTGCATTATGGGATATGTCAGGTTCAGATAGTGTGCTGGCGGAGCATACTAGAAAATCTCTCCTGACCAGGTAGGACATCCGGGAACCTTTCACATACTACCTGATATGTACTAGGTATTCGGACGCACTACATTGTGTCATCCCAGACGTGTTCGATAACGTTGAAATCCGGTGACTTGGGTACGAATGACTAAACCCCAAACTCAGATGAGTGTTCCTCTAACCATTATCTGGTGTCTCTAGACATTTGTGGTGGCCCATTGTCCTGTAACTCATCAGACAAGAGACACACATAGTGTTCACCTGTCAGAATCGTCTGTAGATGTACCAGGGGTCCCATGAAATGGCAGCTGAAGAAATCTTATACCATTATGGGGCCGCCGTCATTCTGTGTATTTTGCATATACTTGTGTGTACCAGTTTTTCTCTGTATTCTTCAGTACTTCTTATAGTGACTTTGCTTCACATCATCAGTTGGTAGAATCCTCTGTCTGTTTTTTCTCTGACGAACGCTTTTGGGAGTCTTTGTAAACGGCTGAGCGGCTAATTAAATTAGCAGCTTAATTAAAACTTGATTATTCCCTCGGCGTTTGGTTTAAACAGTCATGTTTATCTTTTAAATCAGCCACACTTTTGTTTCCCGGGGAGGAAACCAGAGAACCCAGAGAAAACCCACACAGACACAGAGAGAACAAGTAAAGATTAAGCTAACTCAAT
>JAOVVF010000019.1:20679875-20702087 GCA_028565595.1 Duopalatinus emarginatus
TGCCCGGAGCGGGGGGGAAGGGGGGGTTCATTTTCAGTATGGTTGAGCCTCATCTCATTTCTAATTACATTAATCTAAACACTTCCAAAGTCCTTTTGATGAGGCTAATTGCGTCTCCGGCTAGTCTCTTCTACAAACCGCTAGCAAAGACCGGTCTGATTGCATGCGGCAGGAGGCTGATGCTACAGACGCCGAGGACCCTCGCTGGGAATTGACTGGCCTTTGGTTGACGCTGTCGATCAGAGCTAACAGCCCCGGGGACAGGGACACGCTTTACGCTGAGACGATATGCAGACCGTCAGGACGCCGTCTGAGGGGGTGAATCTGTTGACGCTGTAGCGATCCTGACATCGGGTCATGCATGTGAAGTGCAAACGAGATCTCGCAGCGTAACCGCGGTGTCTCGTTTTTGTAACGTTATCAGAAATAATTAGCTAATTTGATTCTCATTAGCATTTAGCTAATTAGTGCATATTACACAACACATCAAACAAATCAGACGTCTGTAATCTAAGTTAATTACTTATAATTAAATACCATTCACTCAACTTATTACACATCTATCAGTTATAATTAAAATCTAAATGCCAGGAACGACTTCACCTGCATAATAACTGTATCACCACAACGTGAAGTGTGTTCGTCAAATCAGTAATGAACAGAAAAAAATATGGTTTTTCAAAAGTTATTGTCAAATTTCCAATGTTTAACCCACCCAGGGAGGGCACTACTGCTGGAGGCTTTTGGTTAATGAACCAGCCTAGTGACCAGAAGGTTCTCGGTGCGATTACTGGACCGACAAGCAGCAACTGAAGTGCCCTTGAGCGATGTACCTAACCCCCAACTGATCCCTGGGGGGCGTGCTTGGGGTTGCCCACCGCTCTGGGCAAGTCTGTTCACTGCCCCCTAGTGTGTGTGTTCACTCGTGTGTGTTTCACTGCACGGGTGGGTTAAATGCGGAGGTCAAACTGCACTGTGGGCAAGACTGGTGATCAATGAGTCACTTCACTTTACTTTGCTTTTCCTCTACATGGAGCTGAACTCTGTTCAATTTAATACTGAAAACCTTCAATAATAAACATCCACATATAATAAATAAATAAATACACCACAGTTATTATAATATAATATAACTATATTATAAATGTTAATTTACAGCTCCATGGACATGTGGGTGTGGTTTCTCTTTGAGGTCTCTGTGAGGACTTCGGTGTGTTGTCATTGCTCATTGGGTTTTCTCCGGGTGCTCCGGTTTCCTCCGACCTGCCGAGAAACGCACATGGTAGGTGAATTATATACTGAATCACCCCAGGTATGAGTGTGTAAGTAAATGTGTGTGTGTTAGTAAATGTGTGTGACTGTGTGTGTGTGTGTGTGTGTGTGTGTGTGTGTGTGTGTGTAAGTGAATGTGTGTGTGTGTGTGTGTGTGAGTGTGTAAGTGAGAGAGTGTGTGTGTGTGTGTGTGTGTGTGTCTGTCCGGGGGTATTACTGCTTTGAGTCCAGGTGGGCGACCCTGATGGACTAAACGGATAAGATAATGACTGAGTAATGCTTAATATTTAATATTAAATGTTTTTTTTGTAAATGTTTGTTTCTGTTAGTACTGTAACACTACACTTTGTCTGTCTGTCTGTCTGTCTGTTTGTCTGTCTGTCTGTTTGTCTGTCTGTTTGTCTGTCTGTCTGTCTGTTTGTCTGTCTGTCTGTCTGTCTGTCTGTTTGTCTGTCTGTTTGTCTGTTTGTCTGTCTGTCTGTCTGTTTGTCTGTCTGTCTGTCTGTCTGTTTGTCTGTTTGTCTGTCTGTCTGTCTGTTTGTCTGTCTGTCTGTCTGTCTGTCTGTCTGTTTGTCTGTTTGTCTGTCTGTTTGTCTGTCTGTCTGTCTGTTTGTCTGTCTGTCTGTTTGTCTGTTTGTCTGTCTGTCTGTCTGTCTGTCTGTCTGTCTGTCTGTTTGTCTGTCTGTCTGTCTGTTTGTCTGTCTGTCTGTTTGTCTGTTTGTCTGTCTGTTTGTCTGTCTGTCTGTCTGTCTGTTTGTCTGTCTGTCTGTCTGTTTGTCTATACAAGTAAATGCAACTTTAAAAACAAACAAACAAGCGAAAAAATAAATAAAATTTCAGCAATTTATATACTTTATAAATTTACAGGACTTTTGTTTATCAGTTATACAGATTGATATACAGAATTTCAGGACTGTGGCTGTTTTATTTCTCAGATTTGTGTTACATGTGTTATGTGTGTATTCGTGTCATGCAGTAGGTTTAGTAATTAGAACCTTATACGTATATTTTAAGTTCTAAGTATTTATTCAGATCGTCTCAGTCACACTCACATCTTAACTACACACTTGGGTTTTTAGGTGTCGGTCCGCCAGAACCTGGAACCTCAAACCCTTCAGTCTATTTATAATTTAGCATCAGAGCAGAATCAGATCACCGGGCCGCTTCCATTAATGCTCCACTCCACTACTGAGATCCTGAAGAGTTATGAAACGTGGACTTCAGGGAGTCTGTGGCTTTTTATCTGTGTGTTGTTTGTTCTGTTGTTGAAGTCAGGTGAGAGGTTTGGTTTTAGTGTTTAACTGAAACATCTGAGGTTTGGTTAATGCTCTGATTATGTAACTGTTTATTACAGAAATCTTCAGTGTGTGAGTCGGTTTTAGTGTCTAAACCAGAAATTAATCCAGGGTGCAATTAAAATTATTTTGAATATCTAAGAGTCTTTGATGAGGACCAGATTGTGACGTCTAGACGACTGAGTCAGAGCGTCTCCAAAACAGCAGGTCTTGTGGGATGTGTCCCAGTATACAGTGGTTAGTACCTACCAACAGTGGTCCAAAGGAGGACAACTGGTGAACCAGTGACAGGGTCATGAGAGACCAGGACTCACTGATGTGCTCGTGGGTGAAGTCTAGACTGTCTGGTCCGATCCCAGAGAAAATTTATAGAAAGATCTGTTGCTAACGTCTTGATGCCAGATACCACAGAACACCTTTATATGTCTTGTGAAGTCTCGAGAGACCTCTATCACAATCTCTACTGGTGTCTATAACACTGTAAGCGGCTGAGCTCCGGCACTAATATAAAACTCAGCAGGTTGACAATGTTCAGCTAAATGTGTTGTTTTGGTATAAAAAAGCCCATAGATCAATAAATTAAAATAAGTATATAAATAAATCCGAATATTAATTTCAATTACAGTTATCTTTAAAATATTAATGTTAGACACATTTATACATTTCTTTAGTTTAATCAAATAATCAAACATAAATAAATTATAATGCATTAATTAATTTAATAAAACAAGCAAATTATTACATTAAATTACAGTCACCTGGGAAAAATTTATATTAACCATTTAAATTATATTTCTTAGTTTAATAAATAAATATAAATTACATTGATAGATAGAGAGGTAAAATGTAAATAATTAGGTTAAATGACAATTATCTTAAATTACTAACCTTTTTTTTTATAAAACATTCTTTGGTTTCGATAAATAACCCTAAATACATGCGTACATAATTACATAAATTGTAAATAAATACTTAAGAATAATTCTATTGAATTACAATTACCTCAGAAATTCTAGTGTTAACTATTTCAATAACTTTTTTGATTTTTCTGTGTTTATCACTGTAAAAAAATGTCAAGATTCAAATTTAAAGTTATAAAATTACGATGGTAAATTGTCTTGGATGAAGAAGTCATTTATCTGATTGAAATGTGATGAAATTGATGTAACATGTAAATAATAACAAGAAATAAATTAAAAATGAATCTGTTTAAATAAACATATGCATTAAAATAAACAGACAAAGTAACTATAAATAATTAAAAATGTTTACAAATGCATTTATTGGAACAAAAAAAACCAAACAAACAATAAACTGTGTAAAGTTTTTGCAGGACTTTTTTTTTTCTAAATTTACTCCATTAAAAATGTTACAACATATAAAAGCATATAAATGTTTTTTCCAGTAGAAAAAAAAAGAAGAGCAATTTGATGATATTTTTGTTATTATTTTTATATATTTTTTTAGCTTAGTGTATGTGCTCAATTGCCCGATCGAGTGTCTGCTTGTGTGTCCCTGTGTGTGTGTGTGTGTGTGTGTGTGTGTGTGTGTGTGTACACAGTTGAGGGAGAACAGAAGAGCATGCTGAGAGGACCAGCAGGAACCTTGCTGTCTTTTCTGCCTCAGTGCCTGTGTGTGTTTCTTCTGCTCCTTTAGCAGAGAACTTCACCTCCCTGACAGAGACACAGCTTTCTCATCGATTCCTGCTCACTGACTCTCCCTGTGGCCTTGTCCTTTAAAGCATGGATGTTATGAGATGCACTCAACTGCCCCGAATACAGGAACGTTTCACGTCTGTGTGTGTGTGTGTGTGTGTGTGTGTGTGTGTGTGTGTGTGTGTGTGTGTGTGTTTGCACATCAGGTTCGCATCGTACGCAGTAATGCCGAGCTTGCAGGTTTTCATAGCACCGAGCCTTTGCATGCCAGAGGTCTGTGGAACATCAGATATGTGTGTGTGTGTGTGTGTGTGTGTGTGTGTGTGTGTGTGTGTGAACATATTGAATTGTGTAATTTTGAACCGTTTATAGTCTTATCCCACTGGTGCGGCTCATCTCGTATGTCATCAGGCAGGAGTTTAGGGACAGTCCTGGTTTTCCAGAGCTGTAAGTGAGACGTCTGTGGATGCACTGGAACTCATTTACATATTAACTACGTGGCTCGATGTCAAGCTCATGTCTGTACTGCTCTGTTTAAAACTCAGAAGACGAATAGATTTTTATTTCCTCTATTTTACGGCTTGCCAAATTCATTGTTGAATCATAACTTAATATGACACAAAGATACTGCTTAAAATTGCAAGGGTTACTTATAACTTATTCATACAAATGACATGGAAAAGACAGTATAATTAAATGGAATAACGGTGATACAGTAATTCCTCAACTTATAATCATGTAAATGCCACATACTGTACTGTAAAACCTTTATAACTAATTATAACACACTTGTACTCGTGCACCAGCTGGTCCATGTCCACAAAGCTCCGCTAGACAGCTAGATTTAGCATGCTAGCTACTGTACGGTTGGCAGTAGCAAGGACATGACATGACATGATGTGCACTCAGATGTTCATGAATCACATACTGATAATCTAGAGGTCTAGAGCGCCTCTGCGGCAGCCATGGCCTAGTGGTTAGGAAACCGGTCTTGTGACCGGAAAGTCGCAGGTTCGATCCCCACCCAGGGCAAGACACGACTGAGGTGCCCTTGAGCAAGGCACCTAACTCCCCTAACTGCTCCCCGGGCGCAAGTGGACAAGTGTGTTCACTGCCCCCTAGTGTTCACTGGTGTGTGCATGTGTTTCACTGCACGGATGGGTTAAATGCGGAGATCACATTCCTCTGTGTGCAAACACAGTAGGCAAATAGTTCTCTTTCTTTCTTTGCTGGCCTGTTGTTTTTTTTCATAATCAGATCTTACTAGCGCTGTTAGCATGGCTAGTAAATTGAAGGTCCATTCATCTTTTTCGACGCTAGTACACAGAGTTACAGCAGTGCATAAAATACAGCTAATACTGATTTATGAGAAAGGTCACGACTGCCTTTGCTGTTTGCTTTTATATATAATGGACAAAAATAGAAAAGAAAAAGTATCTACATGATTCGATATGTGATTGGAGCTGGACTATTCAAACAATCCAGAGCTTTTAAAAAGGTTGTGTTTAGTCAAGTGGAAGTGAAGCGATTGACCTACTGTGCTTGCACACTGAGGAATTTTGCCTCCACATTTACCAGATCTGGGTACTGAAACACACACTACTGAACACATACACTAGGGGGCAGTAAGCACACCTGGCCAGAGTGGAGGGCAACCCTATCCATTTAGCCCAGGGAGCAGTTAGGAGGTTAGGTGCCTTGCTTAAGGGCACTTCAGTCATGTCTTGTCGCTTCAGGGATCAAACCAGCAACCTTTTGGTTACCCAACCTCAAACCATAGCTGGGCCTTATAGCTTATAATAAATAACGCCTAAATACCTGTCCAAGGGGTAATTCTGCATTCAGCTTTATCCTCTTTATAAACCAGTAATAAATTACTCATGTTTACTCGTAAAATAGACACTGAAGTTCCAGAAAAACTGGTACAGACAAGCTTGTACAAATACAGGCTGGTGGTGGCTCCATAATGGTGTGGGGTTTGTTTAGCTGGCCTGGTACCCCTGGTACATCTACAAACGTCTCCTTTCCGACGAGTTACACCTGTTCACGTCCTGCATTCTTTCTGAGCTCGTCAGGCACATTTGTAGATGTACCAGGGGTCCCGTGAAATGCCAGCTAAACAAACCAGCATGTGTTTTTTGATTTTGCACAGGCTTGTCTGTATCAGCTTTTTGGCAATTCAGTGTACAGCAAAGAGGCTTATAAAGCATTCTCAGAGCTCATAATTTACTAAGCTAGTATGAATTTGCACATTTATAATGATTTATAAATACAGACAGAAATTTCAGGTTAATTTTTTTTCTTAAAGCCACTTTGAAGACTAGTGATTTGTACTACTAATAATAATTTGTACTACTACTAATGTAATTATTAATATATTGCAGTCGCTGTCATCCACTCAGAAGGTCTACATTGTCTAAAGTTACTGGCGTTTTCATTCTATTTATTATTCCACACTGTAACACTACAGGCATTCTGGGTGTTGGTCAATCAGATGTAAATACCGCACTTGTCTCCTGTGCAAATAATTAATGGAGCAGTGGAAGTGTAATTAAAACGTTTCGTCTGTTTCATGTATATAAATGTCGTTAGACTCTTATGAAATATTGAGTGAGGGAACAAAGGGACGGCATGCCTAGTTCACAGCTTCTGCGTAAAGGCAAAACGTGCATCTTAGAGGAGTTTTCTGGAAATCCGGATAACATAAAGAGAGTAACCTGGGAGGCTGCATTTTCCGCCTGGCTTGTTTCCTCGGCACCATTTCTCTCATCGCCTGTTTTAATCTGACTAAATAGGATAACCTGCTCTTCATAAAAAATGGATGCGACTTCATTCAATGGGACTACCAGGGCCCCTACGGAGGACCTGCTCGCAGAGAGGTTGAAGGTAGCCAAAATCGCCAGGCGTAATTAATTTCCCCATAAATGAAATTTGGTTAAAAAGGGAAAAAAAAACCTGGAGTGGGTGATGGTGGGGTAGATGAGTGGAGCGAAGGGAAGCGAGGCGCTCTTACCCAATCATGTGGGAGAGTTTGTCAAGCAGGAGATTGCAGTTTAAAATATTAATCAACCTTCTTCCACCAAGAATGAGCGAGGCAGCTTCTCGAAGGGACACGAGCATTCAATATTTCATGAAGCAGCCCCGGCCCAGACATGGGGCCTGCAACAGGGCTGCCTTTCCCTTTAACGCTACACGCATCAGCCGTCCCTTTAATGGACCCAGAGCTTGGGACTGGGCTGGGCTGGAGAGAGCTCGGATATTTGAATTGGTATGAGAGTGGAGGAGGGGAGTGGGTCGAAAAAATGTGTCCCTCTTAAAGTAAGCCTGATAAATGGAAGCCCTTAGAAAAAGACTGAATGTCTTTGTTTCCTGTGATATTCTGTTAGTACAGGAAAGATCTGTTCACATCGGTTCGCATTGTGATAACTTCATAATGAATGATTGATTTGTACGGTCGATCGTTGTAGAAGAATCGTGAACATATGTAAATCATACGTGTCTTAGACTTTGCCTTGTATTTGTTTCATCATGTCAGCACAAGTCCTGACCTGGATACAACACTAATGCAGACAGGAATCTACCTTTGACCCAACATCCATCCTTCCAGGAAGCCTCCAGTCATCCCTGCTTTTGTATTATATTGTTGGAAACCTTCTGTGAACCACCTGACCATCACACACACATATGGTTCTTCCTCAAACTGTTGCCACAAACTTTGAACCACACAATCGTATACAGTGTCTTTGTATGGTACAGCATTACAGTTTCTATTTACTGGAGGTAAGAGGCCCAAACCTGTTTGGGCACAGTGTGTTAAGATTGGACTGAAAGATCTTGAATGTCTTGAGTACTGGCCTCAACTCCACTGAACAGCTGTGGGATGAACTCGAACACCAAGTGCACTCCAGACATCAAACCTTTGGCTACATGTAATGCAACAATCCAAGGAGACTTGGATCATGACCAATGATGGGGGTTAAATTAATACAATTAATACAATATTTAGAGGTACACTTCTGGCATTCTGGAAGCTGTTGTATGATAGATGACCAAATTGGGAGGAAGAAGTGAAACCCAACCATGGCTGGCCAACAGGGGGCATTAGGGCACTGCCCTCCCCTGGTGCAAATAATAATATCAACATTATATATATATATATATATATTACTAGTGGAGTGAGGACACGTGTCAGTTCTTCCGAATGAGGAATGTGATTACATAAAGCACAGGAATCAATAAGGTCTGTTCTCCGAAATCAGTCTGAGAGGTGGAGAACCTACAGGTCGAAGATCTCGGCCCGGATACACCGACATAACAATCACACAAAAGGCAAGTGAAGGTAAAACATACATTCAAGGCTTCTCCAGTTATTGGTAATGCACACCTACAGTAGTTTTTTTCTGTACAGTATACAGAAAAATACAGTATGATCGAGAAATATACGACCCTCTATTCCCAAAATTCCCAAAATTGTCTTATTAGTGTTTTTAGTAATATATCTGTATGTTTCTGAACCAGTCTGCAGTGTAATGGTACATCTGAGCACATCAGAGCGGCAATTTATGATCATTTTAATCATCATAACTATTAATCGACTGATTTGTTTTAATGCCAATTTAAAAAACCAAAATACATTTTTAATTTTTTTTTACAGAACCGCACCTCCTTTTGCACTAGAAATCACATTGACCCATTCAATTTAATATTATCTATGATGATGTAAGTTATTAACTGTTGATTAGCAGTTAACTAGAGCGTAATTCAGTAAATATAGCTGGGATTTAGGGCATGACTCTTTTTCTTTATGTCTAGTTTTCCCAAGGATCTTCTTTACAGGTGCATATCGAGTGCCATCGAGTGCTGGTGTCTAACCTCTGACCTGTCAGAGCGCTGGGCAGCTCAATAATTGATGTCGGTGTGTCTTTATGCCAGGGAAAGAAGCCTCACCTGCAACAAGCCTGGTTTCACACGCACACCCATATTGATTTTGTTAACTGAGCCCATTGTGATGAAGTGAGGAGTAGCTGGAGAGTCACTTTCTGACAAGCAGCTCTGTTTCCTGGAATTATTTTCTGCTCTTGAACGTAGCTGAGATGCAGTTCAGTAAGCCGGCTTGGAACAGATCTAAATCGGAAAATTGACTGCAATTTACGCCAGGTATATTATTGACAATGTAGCATAATTCTACAACACTGATCATCATACGACACAGTTTGTATTATGCTGAATAATTTGCAGTTAGTTGGAAGCGATGAATATTAAGTCATACGTTTATACATATATAATATATTCACGTACATTCAGCACTTTATCCTGGTCAGAGTTGCTCAAGATCCAAAGCCAAGCCCAGAAACACTGGGCATAACACAGGAATGCATCAAATGAGTCCATCACATGGCACCATGCACACACCTTTGCTCATTTATTTGAAAGTGAAAGTGCACTAGTGAACACACACAATGGGGGGCAGTGAGCATGGTTGCCCGGAGTGGTGGGAAACCCTATTCATGGGGAGCAGTTGGGGGTTAGTTGTCTTGCTTAAGGGCACCGCAGTCATGTTAAGTCTGTTGCAGGGGATTGAACTGGCTTTTGGTCTTTTGGTTGCAAGGCTGGTTCTCTAAACACAAGCTTAAGGCTGCCCTCAGATACCTCATCATCATTGAAGACAATTTATCATAACCAAACAACATCCCTGTGTGCTCTTAGAAAGGTCGGAGAAAACCAGAGAACCGTAAAAACCCAGTAACCAGTGACGGCAACCACTGATCCTCCTGCCCAAGTCACCTGACAGTTGTCAATTCATTAAGGTTGGACAAGGCCTCAGATTCCAGGTCCTTCTTTGGGAATCCCCAGATGTCCTCAAGCTGTCCTCAGCTGTGAGATATGACCTCTCCAGCAGGTCCTGGGTCCATCCCGGGGTCTCCATCCAGTAACTAGTAAAGCTATTGTGGGAGCCAACCAAGGGCCATACTTGTAGGTACCCAAAGTACCTTAAAGTACCTTAATTAGAAACGATCAGTTTGGCTCCATTCTGAGATTCTCTCTAATTGTTGAGTTCCTCACCCTCACCCTTCCACAGAGGAAGCAACCATGTAAAGGAAACTCACTTCTGCCCCATATTCCTTTGCTTACTTCTTTAATCTGCTTTGTCTGTAAACTGAGGTCTTGCAGGAAAAAGCCACATTTAAGGCTCTCCTTCAGCAAGCAAACTGTTCATAGTGAAAATCCACAGATACCAGCTGCTGTGACAGTAAGCTTGTAGTCCATACAGCTGGACTGACCCTTAAAAATATTCTTCCAAAGCTTTTTTTCCCCAATCCTTTCAGGTGGCTCGGTCATGGTCTTCACTCTGTTTTGTCCATTAAGTACCACTTCAAATATTGATGAGTCTCTTAGGTGTTGCTCAGGGGCTAGTGTGGCTGAGCGGTATCTTTAAAGCAGAGGGATCTCGCCACCAGACTCAAGCCTCCCAGTTGTTGAACGAAATGTTTAGTTTCTGAAGGCTCAGAATGAGTCTCAAGTGCTCCAAAACCTTGTAAAACCTTTGTAAGAAGATTTTTTAGCAACTCTTTTAACATGTAGTTTTTGAAAAACTCTATGGTATGGTGCTTTTAGGTAAAAATAAAAAAATGTTTTTTTTTCAGTAAAATAATGCTTTGTTGAGCACATGCTAACACAGTTTAACAATGTTAAGACAATAAAAGATCTTAAACACTGGCTAATTTATAAACGGTGTTAAAAGACTAACCAAAGACACACCAAAGACTAAAGTAAGTCAGAGGTTTTTGTTTATATACATTTTTTTAAGTTATATTAGGACACATATTAGGCACATATTGAGACATTTTTACAGCCGGGATTGTTAAACACTAGGCTGCTTCAATAAAATGGTAATAAAATGATGTGACCCTCACCATGGGGTCTTATTAACATTATTAAAAATGGGTCTTATTAACATTTGGGTTGCCCCCATAATGGACAAAACATGACTGAAGTGTCCTTGAGCAAGGCATGTTAACGCTGCCAACTGCTCCCCAGGTGGTGTGGTTTGGGGCTACCTCACCTCTGGCTCTGGGCAAGTGTGTACACTGCCCCCTAGTGTTCACTATTGTGTGTGTTTCACTGCACGGATGGATTAAATTCATGGTTCATATTTCTCTGTGTGCAAGCAAATAGTTGCCTTTTAGACTACATTCACCTTAGGTATTTTTCATAGAACAAAAAGTTTACCTGCAGGTTGGCAAATTGGATCCCAGCATGCTTGGCCAACATATAAGTTATCTACCAATGCAAGGCTGACCCGAAAGGACCCAATTTTTGACCCTAGCCATTTTCAGTATAGTGTCTAGAAACCCTGGACCCATTTGGTGATGCTGAAAAGTTTTAAGAGGGTTTGAGTCTCGTATCCCCTCATTACAAATTTCTGTCGAGCATCAGAAGGCGTGCTGATTGACCGAGCTTCGCATTGGTTCCATCAGCAAGAAATATGGCGAGCACTCAGCAGGGTGTGAAATTAAAGATGCCCTCTCACATCTGCATGAGCCTCAAATCACCACCAGAATCAAATCCACATCTTAGCATGAGGTCGCTGATGATATTTGAAGGTCAGTGTGGGCCTTGAGGAAGGGTTGAGAAAGGTATGTCAGGGCTAATAATATCGTGCAGCATGCTAAACTGTCTTGTATTAGTGCGACTTTTACACTGTAATTTAATTGATTGTGAAAAAATGAGATGCTATGGATAAATACAGTGTATTTGCATGAGAAGAAGAGACAAATTATTTTTACTAAAGTTACTGATTTGTTTATGATTAGAAGTAGAAATAAAATATATAAAAAATACCATCTAAGGAAAGTATTTAAAGTTAAACGTAAGTTTATTCATCAGCTAGCTAATAATCTTTTGTAAATTAGTTAGCTAGTTAAGTTAGCTAGCTAAGCCTTCTTTTTGTTGTTAATGTGTCTTAGCATTCATTCCACCACATTATTACATTTTACTTAACCAGCAAGATAAATTCTAGCTTTGTCTTAGCTATGAGTTAGCTATGAGCTTCTGTTTTTAATCAGCTAATGAAGAGCTTTATTTTAAAGGAAGGAATGTTGATTAAATGTCGATAGTTTTTAACTTTAACTCAATTTTGACATGGTACTCATACAAAGTAATACACGTCTAGGACATGCTAATGCTAAAGCTAATGTAAACACTCCTTTTTTGACTGCATTCCTCACTTAACCTAACTAGGAAGACCATAAAAAGCATTATTTAACCCTTACACTGCTTACTGGTTCATTTGTGGTGTCTTGCTTCTTTACCCACTCTTCCTTTCCCTGTGTGAGGAGGTTATCTGGAGTAGCTGTGGGTTGTGTATTGTCTTTCTGGGTTATGGCTTTGAGGCGGAGAGTGGGGCGAGCTGCCTGACTCTTGCGTGTGTTTTTACTTTAATTTGTCTGAGCTGTTTGTTGAGTGGTCCACTGAAGCGTGTGGTGACAGATGATGTGAATTATTGATTGCAGCTTTCCTGTAGCTCAGTGTAGCGGGCCTTGTCCTCTGCCTCTCTCCACCCATCACTCCTTCCCTCCTTATCTCTCCATCACTCTGCCAGAACTGTTCTGCTTGCCCTTTTGCTCTTGCACTGCCTGCTCAACCAGAACTTTGACTTCAGCAAGACGAGAAGATGGGAGATGTGGCTGAGGGGAATCTCTTGTGTTTTCAGGGCAGAACGCTGATTTCTGCCCTTTGCAGGTCACTGTGGATTTCAGACCCTCAGAACAAAGTGGCAGTTGAGATTGGTTGAAGCATTGTTCACCTGGACTCTTACTTCTCCTATAAGAACCCAGAAAGAGCACTGGTCACTGTAGGAGGGTGTGCAAGCTCATACTAATCATCCAATATATCATCCCTCTTTCTTTAGTGACTGCTTTTTCCTGGTTTTCCTGGAATGCAGTAGAGCTGGAGTCTGTCCCAGGAACACTGACTGAGGGGCTAGTACACCTGCATGTACTGTACTACAGGCATGTTTTCAGAATGTAGGAGGATATCGCAGAACCTTGAGAAAACCCTTGAAAAGCCCCATGAAAAAACTCATCACAGGCAGAAACCCAGACTCAGAATCAGACAAAGAATAGAGCTTTGCTTCATGTGTAGCCCATTAAGGTGTCAAATGAAGATCATGATTTCAAATCCCAGCACCACCGAGCTGCCACTCAACTACAAAAGGCCTCAGTTGTATCACGATTCAAGTGGATTTGGTTAAAAGCATCAGCCAATTGATGTAAATATGAATGATGCCGAATGCACCATCAAGCTGCCCAACTGCCAATCGAATAAGTGAAGTGAACCAGTCATTGATCACTGTGCTTGTACACACAAAGGAATTTGACATGCACTTTTAACCAAAACACAAACACACACTAGGGGGCAGTAAACACACTTGCCTGGACCAGTGGGCAACCCCAATCCATGGCACATTGGGAGCTGTTAGAGGTTAGATTTCTTACTCAAGGGAATTCAGTCGTATGTTGTCAGTGTTGGGATGGAACCAAGGACCTTCCCAGTCACAAGGCTGAATCAAACTGGGGACCGTTCTGGTGACAAAGCTGGATCAAACTGGGGACCTTTCTGGTGACAAAGCTTGATCAAACTGGGGACCTTTCTGGTCACATGGCTGGATTGAACAGGGGGCCTTATAGTCACAAGAATGGTTTCTTAAGCACAAACCCACGACTGGCCCTGACAGCCGCCCTTTACGCTTGCCTATGGCTGATGGTTTTTCCCTCTCTGTGAAACGCTCTGTTGTAGGGTTCTACAGAAAACCATTAAAGGTTCCACCAGTGGCTCTCCCAAAGAGACAAACTGATACTTCAGAAATTCTTGAAGCTCTTGACATTTTCATCGGCCCATGCCGTCCACGTCCTCTTTTTGTAAAGCTATAAAAAGGAGCCCAAAGTGCTCATCTGTATTTGTCTTTCTGCCCTGCCTCTGACATGTCTCTTTTCTGGACCATTAGTGGGGACTCTCTAATGTTGGCCTAGTGCAATGGGGACCTTGTCTTGGTGATGGCATCCATGATGGAAAAAAGAAAACAATTACCTTCCTGCAAAAACGTTCAACTTCATTAATATTTCAGGTGAGCCCTCATCCTTTTGGGCTGCTGTTCCTCCCTGCTGGCTGAAAAAGCTTTCTCGCTGAGTTGCCTTTAGCCCATAGAGCTTCTTGCCCAATGCCAGCGTGTGTCCTAGTGAAGAGGGCGGTGGAGTGCAAACGCCGGCTATGCTTCGCCGCCGCCTTCGCACCCATCCACTGGCCATCACTGCGCTTCATAAGAAAGCGACTCATCCTGGTGATGATTAGCTGATTATTATTTTATGAGGCCATTCAGCTGGGTGGCTGCCCCCACCGTCCCACCACTCTGTCTCTCTCCTGCTGCTTCTTTATCTCAGTCTGATGCATCTTGATTTCTCCATTAGGCAGAATTCCAAAGCCACCAGAACTCCTCCATGGACATGTCTATCCTCAATCCTCTGTGGCTTACCTTCTGTTTGGGCAGTCTGTCCTCAGGATTATGGACATCCTGAGAAAAGAATATTACCTCCGATGCCAGAAGTGTCGTAACGTGGTGGCACTAAAGTGCCTTAATCAAAGTTTTGTTGGGATTTGAGGATATTGGACCACCACAACCACTGAGGTTACTGAGGCTAGTGAATGCAATCTGCTTCAATGTGGTGGGTTGTAGGTTACTGAGCAACAAGCATGCCATGGTCAGGGTCACTTTTCCAGTCCAGATGTTTGATATGAACAATAAACAAACCTGTATCTGTGTGTGATTGTTATAAAATAGTTTGAAACTCTTCCTCCAACTTCCTCCATCTTCCTTTGGCCAAATGCTTGAGGAAATGATGCATCTTTTAGGACTCATTTCTTATCTATTGCTGAGGTGCATTTTCCATGTAAACTGGAGAGCCAGAAAAACTTAGTACACCAGTCTAATACTTGTTAGCTCCCCCATGGGGCATGGACTCCACAAGCTTGGGGAAGTATTCTGCAGGCAATGAATGCCTGACTTTCTGCAGAACGCTCCACAATTCTGCTGTATTCCGAGGTGTAGGATTTATGTCTTCCATAGCATGTTGCACGGCATCCCAGGTGCGTTCGATGGCATTGGGAATGGATGGGAATGGCCAAAGCCATGGCTCAGATGAGTGTTAACCATAATTTGGAGTCAAAGAGGCCAAACCCATCAGAATGAATGCAGGACATGAACAGGTGGAACTTTCATTGTACCAGGTGTCCCATGAAATGCCAGCTAAACGAACCCCATACCATTACGGAGCCACCACCAGCCTATATATTTTACATAGGCTTGTCTGTACCAGCTTTTCTGGCATTTCAGTGTATACAACCTGCTAATATCACTAAGCTACACTTATGGTAGTAATTATAATAGTAGTCATGATAATTATAATAATTATAATACTGTATAATTAGCTGTTAGCAAAATCAATATGCACCTACTGTTTGGATTGAGGTGAGTGAAATTGGATCTGCCAGATCATTCATTCGTACTCCTCATGTTTTTTTTTTTTGGAGTGATCATAAAAACTGTGAGTCTCTTCACAGCATCGATCAATCAATAAAGCTTTCCTCTGTCTGAACAGAGAGCTCATTATCAGGTCATAAGTGTATTGCGGTGAAACTCTAAGCTTTCTGCTCAGAGCCAGGAGCTTTGTGGAGTGCTGTTTGTGAAATTAGGGTGCACGTCTGATTTGAGGACAGAGTGAGTTGTGAATCGGTGACGGTTTTGGATTTAGTAGAGGTCGTCTTTGCATTCAGCGTAATTATACAGAGTGTTTAATCATCGTGTTGAATGTGGAAGTCCTAATGAACTCCTTTTGTTTGCCAAACCTTAATGCGTTAATGAACTTCAGAGGTTCATCTATATTTAGATATTTACCGTGTTGATTTAAGATGGACTTCAGTAAGTAAATGTTTTTGGAAACTGCGTCCACCATGAATAAATAAATCAATTGAATCTAGCAGCTCTTTTTCCCCTTTTTTGCTGCCAAGTTCTTATCGAACCCCAGACAGACATTGATTAACATGCACAATTAAATGTTCTTCAAGTCATTAAAGCTGGATTACTCATCTGGAAACAAACTGAGCATCTTTTTTTAATGCTCTACCTGAGTCCTAGAGCTTCCACGACTGCACCCAGGGTTCATGAACGTTCCTGTTGTTTAATCATTTGATACTGAGGAAACTCCACTGTTCCACTTTAAGGAGATGTTTATGTACATGATCAGCATACTGGGATTGCTTTCAAAGCGGCTGGTAATGAGAAGGGACGGGTCGAGGAAGGAGGGGGCATGCTGCCAGCGATACGGGGAACAACTAGGGAGCTGTTGAAATATTGATGAGTTTTCTTCACAAAAATGTGACAGTTAGCTTTAATTTCCTATTTAGCCGAGATCAGCCAAGACAAGGCTGTGTGGACTGATCAATAAGACCTGGCATAGAGAAGAATCTGCATCTAGGGCTTGGCCAAGCACTTCAAACACTCATTTGTGCACTTTTTGTTTTTGGTTTTTGTCAATTTGGAACACTTCAGAACGCTTCACAATTTGGAACACTTCAGAACGCTTCACAATTTGGTCGTAATTCTGAGGTGTAGGATTTCTGTGTTTCACAGCACATGCACTGCATGCCATCTCAGGTGTGTTCGATAACATTAAGATCGGGTGACTTAGGTCTGAATGACTAAACCCCCAAACTCAGATGAGTGTTCCTCTAACCTTAATTTGCCATCTCTAAATGTGTGTGGCACGCAATGTACTACCAGTTTCCCACCCATCGTGAAAGCGTCTGCATGTCCTGGTCCTACCACCACCATGCTTTAATGAGGAGACGGTTCTCTCATGGTAATAAGCAGTGGTGGGTCTCAACAAATGTTAGAGCTTGCGTCTCTGACTGCTGATACCATCCATCCATCCATCCATCCATCCATCCATCCATCCATCCACTTTATCTTGGCCAGGGTCACTGTGGAGCTCAGGAATACTGGATATGAGGTGGGCATTCACTCCAAGCCCACAGCTGCAAAATGCTGAAGCCTGCATAGGCTACAGGGATTTATTTATTACAGATTGGTAGATTGGTGGCAATCAGCATTTGAGTATACGATTTATATGCTGATAAACATCATACGGTTGTTACAGAGGGTCTGTATTTATCGCTCTGGATGGGAGGAGGGACATCCTCTCTCCTGTCAATCACTAGCCAATCATGAGCATCTGTGAGCTCATGTATGCAGAAGATGGTAGATAGCTGACTGGGTTTTGCCACCCTGTAATGTAGCATGTGTGGCAGAGATGCGGCTTACTGGTTGACTCGTGTGTCTCAGAGGAAACAGTGGTGACAAAGGTGACAGTTTTCACATTTCCTGGTTGGTAGTTAAGTTGACTGGTGGATTGGAATTGGTTAATCCATGGCATCCAAGGAGCACTTGGGGGTTAGGTGCCTTGTTCAAGGGCAATTAAGTCATGTCGTGGTCGAACCAGGGACCTTATCAGTCAGGTCGAGGTCAAGTAGAGACGCAGCCAGTTTATGGAGAAAGAAATGAACAACCCTTCCACGTAAGAGCTCTACTCCTTTGATTCCGACCGCTTCAACTGAACACGAGGGTGCTACTGTAGGTGCTGGTGAATATAGTAAGTCCATGAAATCTCCAGTTGCTTGTGTGAAATTCAAACACACCCTAACCGCAGTAGAGATGAAGCACACACCTACCTGTTCCCACTGCTACCATCCCTGGTCCTCTAACTCATGGATCGATCCATGGAAATCTTGTCTTTCTGAAAAATTGATATAATCAAAAACAGGTAAGCTGAGCCCTTCTCTTTAGTTTAGCTTGCTCAGAACAAAGCTGCTCACTATGTTAGCCTAAGAAGCCTGAGAGAAAAAAAAGTATATGTGATCAATTATGGATGTGCTGTCTCCTAGCCCTGGAGTTGGTGAGCACATTAGGTAATGCAGGAGCTCAATTTAACTAGATGGGCTTGTTAATGTGTCCCTCTGGGAAAGGCATAAGGTTCCTTTGAGTTTCCAGAGGAACATGATGGGATAGTAAAATGCTCCGAGATGCATTCGAGATGTCCTGCAGAGAGGGTCACCCTGTCATCTAACCTCTGCCATGACACACACCAGGGGCCTGGAAAATAAGCATAGGGTTAACAAATAGCCAGTAAGCCTTCGGTGGATCTGGTACCCCTAACCGCTGCTGATTATATTGTTGGAATTCGGTGGTGCTCTTGATACTGGACTGATGATTAAAATCTGCTGTATTTTTCCAGAATTTTTTCCCAGAATTACTGAAACTGAACTCAGGGTTGAGGAACTCTGTACTCCATCACAGTTTTGGTTAAACCTCGGAACCGCTAAGCGTACAGAAGCTGACCACAAATTCATTTCAGTTCATTGCGTATGTAAATCTACAGACTGGATCAATCCCTAATGAGCAAGCTGAAGATGAGGAAAGCCTCTCCGAGAAGAAAGGAAGAAACCTTGAGAGGAGTCCGACTCAAAAGGGATCGATATAAAAATCATTCTGACTTGGTACTCATAGCTGCACATAATTTATGACCGTCTGTTGTGGCGGAAAGACGTCCAGCAAGCGAGGCCTACAAAACTCTGTGTTTATAAGTCATGTGATAAAAAAATATATATATATATATATATATACAGATTTGAAGATATGGCCACTGTATTATCAAATGTTTGTATCATATCATCACATTATACACTGAAGTGCCAGAAAAACTGGTGCAGATGATTACATAGTGATGTGCTCGTGGCTCCATAATGGTACAGATTTTGTTTAGCTGCCATTCCATGGGACCCCTGGTACATCTACAGACGTCTTTGACACGTGAACTCTGTGTGCCTCCATTCTGACTTACACCAGTTCATGTCCTGTATTCATTCTGATAGGTTTGTTCTCTTCAAACAGGACAATGCACCACCACACACGTCTACAGACACCAAATTATGATCAGAGGAACACTCTAACCATGGGGTTTAGGGTTTAGACATTCACACCTAAGTCTTAACGTTATCAAATAAGTCTGGGATGAAACATTGGAATACTCGGAATACAACATTGTGGACCATTCTGCAGGAGTCAATGCCCCGTGGGGGACCCACCAAATATTAGACAGGTATACCAGTTTTTTCTGGCACATCAGTGTAGATCTAGTCTCCGAGTCTGTGTATAATAAGCTCCACTCTTCTGGGAAGGCTTTCCAATAGTTCCGATTGATTTTGGGGCGTGACTGTGGGGGTGTTCATTCAGCTACAAGAGCATTAGGGAGGTCGGGTACTGATGTCAGACGAGGAGGCCTGGGGTGCAGTCGGCATTCCGGTTCATTCTAAAGAAGTGCAGGCCACTTCCGGATCACTAGTGCTTTCAAGCAATGGCTTCATGTGTCATGCTGGAACAGGTTCGAGCTTCATAGATCTAGTGAAATCCTACAGCATACAAAGAAGCTCTAGATAACCATAATTTGGTGAAGGCCATTTTAAAGGTGTCGTAGTCAGTCGTCGACAAACCTTTGGCCATGTAAAACAAAGATGCTTATTAGTCCAAAAGTCCAAAGCTATACGTATCAAACCTTTAAAAAAAAGTCAGAACAATTTTTAAAAAGTAAGCTCTTTGCTTTGACCTTCACAAGCCCATTTCCAGTCCCTTGCTCCTGATTATTGGTCATTGTAAGAAAGAGAAATGGGGCCTCAATTAGCGGACCAGGGGCACGAAGGGGCTGCTCTGAGGCGCCGGTATGTGACTGCTAATGTGAGCACTGGCTCAGGTCCTGGCCTGTGGCACATGCATATGCAGACGAGAGAGCGAGCACCGGATCAGGCTTTTAAAATATGACCGGTATGGGTCAGCATGGTTATTGCTGATGGATAGGGGATAGTGGCAGGTGGGACTGTCATCTCCAATCAGAGCCTCATGCCCAAAGCCTACGATTCTTCACCAGAGTAGCCCCCATACTCCCTTTACTCCCGCTCCTGCTCCGGCTCTTTCCACCTTTCCTCTCCTCTTCATTCGACCGTGCTTTTTCACCCTCTCCACACCTGTCGACTTGATTATGGAAATGAGCATTCATGCCGGGCCACTAAAAAGCAGATTAGTAGGGATAGGGGCTCTTTTTTGTCACATGGTTATTCCACTGGGGAGGCAAGGGGTAGAATTTGCACATGATTTGGAGGTACGGTGTGTCGGCTGGGGGTGGGAGAAAGGCTCGCACGACAGGATAGAACTCGAAGAACTAAGCATTATAAGATTTTATCGAGACAGGAGGGATATTACTGCCGAATAGAACCATACTAGGAACTTAACCTTAATATTTATTTCCTGATTCAAATTGAAGTGAAGATGACATACACAATGGGATTGAACCCTAAGCTTAGATTTGACCCAGGAATGCAGGATATCCCCAGTAAACACCGTCCTGGACCTGGTTGTGGGGTTGTGGAGGATCCCGAGTCCATCACAGGGCACTATGTGCACGTACATTCACACCAAGTGTAACCAATCCACCGGCATATTTGTGGAAGTTGAGAGGAAACTGGAGAACCCACAGAAAACCCATATGGACATGGTAACTCCATACAGATGGGAACCTGAGCTGGTGTAATGTGTAGCAGTGCCACCTCCCAGTTTTAAGGCTCCCAGTTGGATTCTGAGCTCAGCTTTTATCAGTGTCCGTGTCGGTTTCTATGCATGTAAGTGGACTGGCTATACTTGTGCATGGTGCATTTGACAGACTGTTGTCTCACCCGGGATGGATTCCTGCCTCATTCCCAGTGTTCCCAGGATATTCCCTGGATCCCCGCATCCCTGACCGAGACAAAGAGCTTACTATCTATCCATTCAGCCGTCGCTTTCGTCCCCAGCTCAACAGCCGGCGTTTTATCTGAGGATCTGACGCAGAGGTGGTCCTCTGGGTGACAGTCGCTCAGCAAGCATGCTCTGATCCATGCTGACTACATGCACACGTGTGTCAGACACTCGCTCTTTACTGTGACTTAATCTGACATCACTGTCAAGGCAGTGAGTAAATAATGGTGTCATGTCGGCTGAGGAGTCATGCAAAATGAATGACATCCAAACACTCGTCCGGTCAATAATGTAGTCCTTTAAGTGAACGATCCAAACACAACAGGTTCGTATTACACAAGTAGTACACTAGTAATATACTGACCAGGAAATGATAACCTGCAGTATGAACACACACATGTTGTTATACATGCTATGTTAAATCTGTCATAAATCTGTCCTAATGTCACCCTTTGTAGCTATTTTTTAAAAACAAATTCTAGATTAAATCAAAGCTGTTAGATATTCCTATCCTTGTGAAGTACCAGAAAAACTGGTACACCAGTCTAATCCTCGGTAGGTCCCCTACATGGCACAGACTTCCCAAGCTTGTGGAAATATTCTGCAGACAGTAAACACCAGACTTCCTCCAGAACGCTCCACAATTCTGTTGTATTCCGAGGCTCTTCCACAGAGCCTTGCATGACGTCCCAGACGCGTTCGATAACGTTGCGATCTGGTGATTTAGGTGTGAAAGACTAAACCACAAATTCAGATGAGTGTTACTGTAACCATAATCTGGTGTCTCTAGATGTGTGTGGTGCTGCATTGTCCTGTTAGCAGAGGACAAACCCATCAGAATGAATACAGGACATGAACAGGTGGAACTCATCACACATAGTGTTCACCCATCAGAGACATCTGGAAGTGTACCAGGGGTCCCTGGTCAGCTAAACAAACCCCACACCATTATGGAACCACCACCAGCCAAATGTGTTTTGCATGGGCTTAACTGCACCAAATTTTCTAGCTCCAAATACATACACACACAGTTTTGTCTTGCTTAATGCTTGTGAGGACCTTTTATAAAAGGAAAAAAATTCTTAATAAGGAACAT
>JAOVVF010000019.1:20705389-20721724 GCA_028565595.1 Duopalatinus emarginatus
ACTTTCAAATGTAGTGAAGTTAAAGTAAAAGTCCCCCAAAATAAAAAATACTCCAGTAAAGTACAGATACACAAAAACACTACTTAAGTACATTAACCAATTACATTTACTTAGTTACTGTCCACCACTGGTAATTTCATACGCAGCGCTGGTTTTCCACTGGTTGTGCCACCTGACACAGAAAATGTTCCAACCTAACTTCGAGTTCAACTGTTCAACTATTTTGGTCAATATTTATAATAGACTGATCTACAAACCTTTTCCCTCAGACAAATGTCTCTTTTTATGTTTATTTTTTCCCTCTGCATTTCAGAATTCAAGTCCTACATTTAGGGTTGCACCACACTGACATCTGAGAACAGACAAATTGCTGGACGAAGGTTTTTCATCGATTTTAACTGCTTTAAAAACTATTAGTATTTGTGAAATTTGGTTGTTTTGAAAAGTTTTAAACATAAAATCATACCACAATATTTTATTTTGCATCTTTTTTTATCATTAAAACAATATTAATGCTTAATCGGTTCATTCGCACAGACGGTTGCACCACGTGACATTTTGGGGGTTTGAGATAAAAACATAAAGAATATATATCATTAGAAGTAAAAATGTATTCAGACTAAGTAGATTTTATAGAATAAAGTTATATGTGAGTGATAATACACTCTGATGTCATTTTTCATATGGTCACTTTCAGAGACTGATTGTTTTCAGTTGCTTTTAAACAAGTTTTAGAAAAGTAATAAAAGTTTTATTTTTCACTGAAGTACAAGTCTTTTAATTTCACTTTTGTCAGGACGTTCCCACTTTTAATCGAGTACGATTTTGACCCATCATGGATCAGTACTCGGTCCTTTTTCTGTCTGTGTGAAAGAGTTCAGTCAGCAGTCTGAGGCTTCAGACACCCATGTGGCATAATCAGATGTGAAAATCAGCTTGGCATGTGGAGGAAGTGGCAGGGCATTTCAACATCAGAGATAGACGCCCTGGTTTGAAGATGATGAAATATCTATAATTCTTTTTGGAGCACTGAAAGTTCAAGATCTTTCCTCTAAAAGCTGGTATTATTTTGGCATGTAGACTGTACCGTCAAATATCAAGCACAAGTTTTTGTGCCTTGTTTTTTTGTTCTTCATGCATTTTTTTTTTGTTGCTCTGGAATGCAGTTTGGTTTTGCTTAGAAATGAATGGGCAGAGAAATTATTAATAATTGTTGCAACAAAGATCCTCATGGTATTTAATAGAATTCATTAAAAACATAGACACGTCTTTATAAAATAAACTAAACTAAAATTTAATCCCTGGGATTATTTTGTTTCAAAAGCAAAATATAGAGACCTAATACACTGGAGTGCCAAAAAAATCTGGTACTGGCGAGCCTATGCAAAATACTCAGGCTGGTGGTGGCTCTATAATGGTGTGGAGTTTGTGTAGCTGGCATTCCATGGGACCCCTGGTACATCTACAAACATCTCTGACAGATAAACAGCCAAACCTCCTTTCTGATGAGTTCTACCAGTTCATGTCCTGTATTCATTCTGACGGGTTTGTCCTCTTCTAACAGGACAATGCACCAGTTTAATACTTGGTAGGTTCTCTATGAGGCATGAACTCCACAAGCTTATGGAAATATTCTGTATTCAAGGAACATCATACTTCCTGGAGAACGGTCCACAATTCTGTTGTATTCCGAGGTGTAAGATTTCTGTGTTCTACAGCGCATCGCCTGGCATCCCAGATGTCTTTGATAACGTTGAGATCAGGACATGAACTCGTCAGAAAGGAGACACTCATAGAGTTCACCTGTCAGAGACGTTTGCAGATGTACCAGGGGTCCCATGGAATGGCAGCTAAGCAAACCCTGTACCATTATGTACCAGTTTTTTCTGGCACTTCTGGCCCTTACAAATTACACACTACCACAATCAGAATGAAAGTTTTTTTGTTATTTAATAAAACACCATTTCATTGAAGACATTTTAAGAAGTCCACCAGCAACTTTATTTGCAGCTCAACATCTTCACCATAAATAAGTTTGTTACTTGATCCTGCAAATCGTCTCGTTAGGAAATTAAATTCTCTCTCTGATGTGCTTGTAAGGGACTAATATTGTCTGATTGACGTTTAACTCGTCCTGTTATTGCACACAGGTTGATCAATAAATTAATGAACCACTATCAGATCTGTGCGAATTCATTGCTTAGCGATATATAATTCATCTTCAGAGTTCATTATGTGGTCCATTTATGTAAAAAAGATGGCGAGGTGGGGCTGGGGAGGTCTGGCGTGGATGGGAATCATCTGTACTCGCTCACTTTATTTAGGTCAGTGCTGCTCTTTTAAGGTACTTTTAGTGGGAATGAAAGATATCTTGATCACATGGCACCATTTTACCTGAAGTGTGTTATTTTGGGGGAGAAGATTGTACTTTTACACTTACGTGTCAGACAAACAGTCTTATACTTGGTAAGTATAAGACCCCACAGGAGCACAGGACAGCAAGGAACATCATACTTCCAGCAGAACGGCCCACAATTCTGAAATCTGCTGACTTAACCCCAAACTCAGATGAGTGTTCCTCTAACCATAATCTGGTGTCTCAAGACGTATGTGGTGGTCCATTGTCCTGTTAGAAGAGGACAAACCCATCAGAATGAATACAGGATATGAACTGGTGTAACACATCAGAATAGGGACACACATAGTTTTCACCTGTCAGAGACGTCTGTAGATGTTCCAGGGGTCATAGATGTTTAACTGGGTTGAGATCTGATATGAAGACTGTAGCATATGGTTTACTTACATTTTATATCATTAAACCATTCAGTGATCCTTCATGTACTATGGATGGGGGTGGAGTCATCCTGAAGGAGGGACAACGCCCACCAGGATTGCAATTTTTCAATATAACTGTTATAAAAGCAATCAGTTGATAAGAATGTTGTGTTGATTTGCATCGCTACTCATCCTTTCATCCATCCATGAATCCATCCATCCATCCCTTTATTCTGCCACTCATCCTTTCTCTTACCCACCCATACATCAGTACAACCACTCACCCACCAACTTATCCATCTATCTGTCTGTTCATCCATCTATCCACCCAATCATCTTTCATCACACCCACCCATACATTTCAACAACCACCAACCCATCCATCCCATCCCATCCATCCAGCCAGCCACTACATCCGTACAACCACTCATCCACCAACTGATGTATCTCCATCAATCATCTGTTCATCCATCCAGCCAGCCACTCATCCTTCCACTTATCCTTTTCCAGCCAGCCACGGTTTGGGGCTTCACCCCTCTCTGGGCAAGTGTGTGCACCCCCCCCCCCCCCCCCCCCAGTGTTTACAGGTGTGTGTGTTTTACTGCATGGATGGGTTAAATGTCAAGGTCACATTCCTCTGTGTGCAAGCACAGTAGGCAAATAGTTCACTTTCACTTTACTTTCACTATCCAGCCATTTGTCTATCCAGCTAGCCAACCAACTCACCCACCAGTGACACACACACACACACACACACACACACTCAGAGGGTGTGATTTCTCCGGTCTGGTATATTTTTATACACTGGCCTGGTATTTATTATAAATCTTATTTTTTGTGGGTTTTAGTTGATTTTTATCCTATTATTTTTATCCCATTTTATATCCACTTATCCCTGGGCAAATGAAAAAGAACCCACTGCCTGGTATTGTGTGTGTACAGCAGTTATTGACAAGTTTGTATTTGTTGGTGGGCCAGTAAGGGGGGGCTGAGAAGTGGGCCTCATGAGAAAGAGGTTTAAATCCTCTAATATAAATGGTTCTGTTGGATATAAACCGGAGCAGATCCATAGCAGGTGAATGGATTGACAGAAGAATAAACTGGTGTACAATAATGATAAAATGGTCTGTCAGTCATGACCACGGTCAGGACGTAGACGATACGATGTGATGATGTGATGATGTTGGCATTCAACACTTTGATAAAGTCAGTTTAAATCTTGGCTTTCTTGATAACAATCCTTTTTAGCCGCAGCATGAGATATCACAGGCACGTGCAACAATCTGTTCAGTCACAGCCGACAAGCACACAAGCCTCTGCTAATGATTTTTGTTTGATTCATTCAGCGAGTGTTTGGCTCGTTCCCTACAGAGTGCACTGGGGAGAGATCTGATCTAGACCTGCTGTGCTGCAGTCTCTCTTAATTGCCGTGAACCTCCGCCTTGGCTGACTTTCTTCTGTCCTGAGGAGAGAAAAAAAACATGGCGTTTGTAGCTTGCTGTTCAGCTTTTATCTATATTTTAAGCCACACACAAGGTGTAGAGTTGAGCTGGAGCTTGTTACAGGGGCCTACCGCTGCATTATTCATGAGCAGGAGCCGACTGGAGCAAACGCTAAATAAAAGATCTTTCTTTCGCTGGCGGGATGGCAGTGGCTAAGCTGCCCCTGCATCCAGCCGGTGTCGCGGAGCACTCGGCACGATCGATACACGTTTGCGCTACACATATCACTCACTCGACGCGGTGTCACAGTGATGATCAATCCTGGTACTTGACACCAATCTGGGTGTTTATTTGGTGACGATGAAGCTGAAGCGTTCACACTAAAACCGTCCAGATAAAAGTTTCCAACATAAGTAATCAGTAATCTGCAGTAGGTACTGTGTTTGGGAAAAACCTTTCTTACACCATCCATCCATCTATCTACACAGCCACTCATCCTTCTTCTCACCCACCCATCCATCCATCTATCCATACAAGTACTCACCCACCAACCCATCTGTACAGTCAGGCATGAGCCTGTTGTACATAAAAGCCACCCATCCCATCTCTCACCCACCCATACATCAATAAAACCATTCACTCACCCACCCACCCATCTCCATCAATGTCTGTCCATGTATCCATCCATCCATCCATCCATCCATCTATCCATCCCTCCATCCATCCTTCTATTCAGCCACTTATCCTTCCTCTCACTCACACATACCTCAATATAACCATTCACCACTTACTCACTGACCAACCAATCTCCATTAATCCATTCATCGCCATCAATCAGTCTATCTATCTATCTATCTATCTATCTATCTATCTATCTATCTATCTATCTATCTACTCAACCATTCATCCATCTATCCTGACACTTATCCTTCCTCTCACCCACCCATTCATCAATATAACAATTCACTCACCAACCCACATATCTCCATCAATCTGTCTGCATGTGTTCATCCATCCATCCATCCATCCATCCTTTTATCTTCGTATCAATTAATCCATCCATCCACCAAACATCCATCTATCTACATTTCCATCCACACATTTATCCATCCATCCATCTATCCTTCATTAGAGCCACTCATCAATCTGTCTGCCCATGTGTTCATCCATCCATCCATCCATCCTTCCATCCATCCATCCATCCTTTCATCTTCGTATCAATTAATCCATCCATCCACCAAACATCCATCTATCTACATTTCCATCCACACATTTATCCATCCATCCATCCATTCTTCTATACAGCCACTTATCCTTCCTCTCATCCACCCATACATCAATATAACCATTCACTCACCAACCCACCCATCTCCATCAATCTGTCTGTCTATCTATCCATCCATGCATGCATCCTTTCCTCTAGTCACTTAATCTGTCCCCTTCCCCACCCATACCTCCATACAAGTTCTCACCTACCAACCCATTCACCTATCCATCTTTACTATTTTGTTTGCCATCCTACTCATCCAGACAGGTCTGTCTGTCCATCCCTCTACCCATCCATCTATCCACAGGACCATTCACCTGTTCATCCATTTTTCAGTTCATCCACCCACTTACCCACAAACAATCCATCAATCGATCTGTCAATCCACCCATCGCTTCAATATTTAAACCCTTCAGGTTTTTTCTGAATGAAGGTTTAAAAAGCAAACCTTAATCCCAATCTGAGAGGCTTCTACATGTAACCAGTTCAAGAAGTTAGTAATAGTAACTAATATAATGGAAAATCAGTCCAAATGTTTTTTTATATTGGTGTGGATCAGTAGAACTATCAGGTGAAGACTGTAGGGTGAAGTGACTTTTAGCAAAGATAAGACATGAGTTCATCTGTGGACATTTGATCCACTGGATTTGTTTATGAATAAGCAAATGGAATTTTAGGTTAAAGAAACATAAGTAGTTTCTGCACTTGGACATAGTCAGCCTAGCCACGTTTCCACTTTACTCGTCCCAGATGCAGCATGCAAACCTCTCGAACTCCAACTCTACATCGCAGCAGACGGGTTGGTAGAGCAAGATTAAAAAATCATGTCAGGAGAGAAGATTCGATGTGTAGGCGGAGGCATAAAACTGCATACCGAAGGCGGCAGCTTCAAATTGGACAGCGGATTGTGCTGTATCTCTCTACAAAATGCATGAATCCACAGAAGACCCAAGTTCACTCCTCCTCCCCAGGCTGGCCTTCTGCAGACAAACAGCAGTCCACAAGTCCCACTTCTGATGACAGCCTTGGGAGGAATGTGTCAGGGAGTTGGAGCAGGGTAAGCCGGAGAGAATAGGGCAGTCAGGAATTTGGAGGGAGGGAGGGGAGGGGATCTGTTGAGTTGTTGCAAGGCACATGGTCTGAAAAGGCCCTGGATAAGGTGTTGGAGAGAAAGGGGTTGGCAGTTGTACGGGGAGAGAAGGACGATCTTTTAAAAGCCTTCATTCTCCGCCAGTGAAATTATTACCAGTGTGTGAAAACAAGGCTGGCTCCAGGCTAGCCACCCAGGAGAGTGCTTAGCCTCGGGGTGATTTCAGAAGAAAGTAATGCAGGAGAAATAATGGGGTTGGGAGTATGAGAAAAGGTAAAGGGAATTTTTATTCTACTCTCTTCGTTTCTTTTTTCGTTTTTTTTTTTTTAGGTTGTTGTTGTTTTAATCCTCCACGGCTTGATCGCGCCCTCTTTCTGTGCCTTGCATTCTATTTGGATGTTTTTGCCCTTCTCTGCATTTTTCTGTGCTACTCCTTTTTAGAGATAGCTCAAAATACAACAAATGGACGGTGTTTGTATGCCTAGAGACGTTCTCTCTTCTCCTGAGTTGTCCTCTCATTTCTTCCCCCCCCCCCAACAAAAGGTTAGGAGCTATAAGAAAATAAGGCAAATGAAACAAAGCAGAGTTTTTACTCAAGGCTTACTACCAACCGAATGTTCGATACAATTTTGCTCGAGCATTCTAACACATAACGCATCTCTGTCAAGGCTGAACGAGGACTGTGTTCGAAAGTTTGCTTTAAATACGAAGAAGGAGAAAAGAGGGCTGAAATATTCAGCAGATGAAGTGTAGCTGATTCTCAGGAAATCAGCTGTATAAATCTTGCATACTTGCATTTCTGTCAAACGAGCCTGGATCCTGCTCGGCTCTGAACACAGACATTTTGTGCGATTCAAGTTTTATGATGTCAGACAATGACTTTGCATGATTTAGTTTCTGACATATGCAGAAAATCATCACTTTTTATTCATGGTCCAAAGATTTAACTCTAATAAACCTTTGTGTTTCTTTATCTTACAGATACATCGAAGTGCCAGACGAGTCAAAATACACAGGCTGGTGGTGGCTTGATAATAGTATAGGGTTTGGGCTTTAGTCATTCACACCTTAGTCACCAGGTCTCAACGTTATCAAGCACATCTGGGATGTCATGTGATCCTACATCTGAAAAAATAAAAGAATTGTGGAGTGTTCTGCAGGAAGTATAATGTTCACTGTGGGGGGCCTCATTTCTGAGTCACATTCCTGATCAAAATCTTAAGACCAGTTAAAAAATTGCAAGGATTTTCATTTTGCACTATTGGATGTAAAAGAAGGTCCTAGGTAGAGCTTCACAATGCTAAAAGAAGAAATTGTAGCAGGTGACAAAAGATTTTAAGCAGCAATTTATTAAAAAGCAAGAATTAAACTGAAACAGGCTGTTCATCAGCTGATCAAAAGTTTAAGACCACGGCTCCAAAATCCTTCAAAACAGAAATCAAAGTGTCAAAAAAGGACTCAGTAATGAGGAGCTCCTCCAGTCCTGCTGATCACTTCAAACAATCGTTTAGGCCGCTGGATACAGGTGTTTCCAGGAGGCTCGTGAAAATGTTGAATATGGCTTGATGAAGGGCGTCCACTTTCTGGAACTGATGTCCATTTTTGTAACCTTCCCTTCCTATCCCATCCATCCCTAAATGTTTTCTATCAGATTTAGATCAGGGGACCATGCAGGATAGTCCAAAAGAGTGACCTGGAAGAAGTCATTGTGATCTACAGCACTGTCCTGTTGAAAAACCACCCAGTCATTACCACACAGAAGGGAGCCGTTGGTCATGAAGGATGCCCACTAAAACATCTCCACATAGACCCTGTGCTGTGTAGAAAACATCTCAGGTGGGATCTCCTTTTCATGCCAGTAACGTTGGAAGTGATCAAGGTTAAATTTTTTTCTTATCAGAGAATAAAACTTTCTTCCACCTTTTGGTTTTTCTTCCAGGAGAAGCTCATGGAGTCCGTGCCCTGGCGTATTACTGCAGTCCTACGCCCCTGGTATCAGTTTATGCTTGAAGCAACTGTGACTCTTATGAGCTCTGACATGTCAAAAGCACAGCACAGCAGAGCTCCATCCTGTGGCTTGCAGGAAAACATGCTAATCAAGAAGTGCATTAATGCACTCGAGCTGCTCATGTTATAGTGCAGACAAATCTCTGCCCTCCAACCACAGAATGACAGCTGTGGATTATGCCATCTTCTCGATTTAATGGAAATTATAACAGACATAACACCACCATATTTGGGGTAAGAAGCTGTATAAGTGTATGTATAAGACTCCTGATTATTCCAGATGTAGTCAAAGGGTAGTGTAGACATAGAGACACTTGTGTAGCCCCAAGACAGGGGCAGTTGCCCCCCCCCCCAAAAAAAAAAAAAAAAAAATCTCTTACAGGTACAAGTAGGAAAAGCGTAAACTATTTGTTCACATTATTTAGAAATTGACATGCTTTTCAAAATAATGTCTGGATGGCAGAAACTAATGACAAAACAAGTAAAATTAGAAAAGCCTAAGTAGAGCTGAAGTAATTGGTAGAGATGGAATAATGAAATAATTAATAATGTCAACGGTAGACTAAACCATAAAGTAATGTATTTACATTTACTTCAGGTTCAGGTCGTACTCATGTTCCGTTTTTAAAAAAAGTTACTAAGTGGTTGCGTTTGGTCCTTCTGGCCAACAGGGGGCTCTATGAATGTTACAATATTTATACACTTATCAGCTATAGAATTAAACCCACAAAACCGGTTAAGTGAATAATATCGATTTATTATCTCCTTACAGTGCTACTTGTCTGGGGTTAGGATATAAGTAGTCAGCAAGCAAACTGTCAGTTTTCGAAGCTGATATGTTGCAAGTTGGAAAATGGGTGTCTAGACAACTGGGTCAATGTCTAAATGACTTGGTCAGAACATCTCCAAAACAGCAGGACTTGTAGGGTGTGTCCCAGTATACAGTATACCTACCAAAAGTGGACCAACCGCCAGTGAACCAGAGAAACATGCCTCCCAGATGGCTCCATGGTGAGGTGTTCCAGACATGTCTACCAGAAGGAGACTCTGGGGAAGACCCAGAACCTCTCTGCTACATATCTCTTGGCTTTGCTCGGATGGATGATTTATTTGCTTAGAGATTTAATTTCTTGTATCTATAAATCTTGCTCATATCTAATTTCTTCCAAAACAGTCTACTTTCTTCATTCTCTTTCTTCATTCTGCATAGAATTCATTCTTCATATCCTTCTGTCATGTAAACTGATATCACTGTCATGGCTGAGTTGTTGCCCAAATGTCCAGAAATGGTCTTGATAAACTTGAACAAACATCTTTGGACATTATGAATGCCTGGTCTGGTTATATATATAAAAAAACAATCCTTTGTAATAGCATGAAATTTCGTCATGCTTTTAAGTTATTGAAGTTAGATCTGGTGGCTTTTCATCTCATAACTCGCATTTTCATTATAAATTGGAGATATTACATAATTCTCACCAGCTAATGGGCTCTTTTAATGTCCTGCTCCAATGTAGATCAAAAGCCTCCTTTCCTCAGCGCCCTACCATCTACTAATGAGGTGAGTGTGTGACCTCACACTGGGAATTCTCACACATTCTCACACATTCTCACACACAGCCAGATTTCGCCACTCTGCAGGATCACCTGGATGGTGTGTTATAGGCTGTAGTTTAATACGACCATGCATGTTTTGTCATATTTGACAACATTTTCAGGGGTTTTTTTTCCAGGAAATGCCTGGGAAATCCACCTAAACCGCTGACTAGCAACGGTGAGTTTTATTAGCGCCCACTCCGCAAACTATGGCCAGAAGCACTGAGGCTGATTAAATTTTCATAGCTAACCAACAGACTTTTGCACTGTTACCTCAACAGGTCGTCGAGTGAATCTCGGGTGATACAGGGAAATATGTGTATTTGAAGTAAATGCAGGGCCGTTTTGAGTTGCAAGCAGCCTGGAAGACGAAACATTCAGGCAACATCCTGGACTGGATACTGCTATAATAAATATGCTAGTCTGTCAAAGGGTGCGCACGTTACAGCTCCACAGACAGGTCCAAGTCTACCATAATACACCGGTTTCCTACCCTTATTCTGGAGTTCCCCTTGTCCTCAATGTATTGTTCTTCCCTTTGTTTTAGAATCAGTACTAGTGGATTCTGCCAAAGCACCAAGACGTCCATTAGTTGTGGAGTGGTCTGGGTATGAAGTGGTTACTACCTACCAGTAGTGGTTCAACCAATGAAACTACAATCTACAAAGTCAGGGGCACCCAAGGCTCACTGACATGCATGAGAGGTAAAGCCTGGACCTGAGATTCCTAAAGCATAGTTGCTAACTATGTTACTGCTAACTTACATAGCTGGGACCAAATCCGTAGCTGGAACAACATTCCTAAGTTGCTTAGTACAAACCAGCATTAAGTGACACAAGGGTTTCCCAAACACATCCAGTAGCTCCACCGAACATGTGCAAACACTGTTGCTAAGTTGTTTAGTTCAAATGACACCTCTCTGGACTGGGCCGATCCCACCAATGATCCACAGAAGAATCTGTTGTGTCTTGGTTAAAAATATATTCTGTATATATTCTGGAAATATTCTGTAGGCAGTAATTCTATTCTATTCTATTCTATTCTATTCTATTCTATTCTATTCTATTCTATTCTGTTGTATTCCTAGGTTTAGGATTTCTGTGTTCTACAGGGTGTTGCATGGCATCCCAGATGTGTTTAATAACACTGAGATCTGGTGACTTGGCAGCATGATTTGGCGTCTTTAGACGTGTGTGGTGGCGCATTGTCCTGTTGGAAAAGGACAAACCTATCAGAATGAAAGAAAGGAAAAGAGGCACACATAGTGTTCACCTGTCTGAGACATTTGTAGGTGTACCAAGGGTCCCATAAAAGGCCAGATAAACAAACCCCGTACCATGATGGAGCCACTACCAATCAATCTAGACTGATCTGTACCTGATTTTCTGACATTTCAGTGTGTTCTTTTCAGGCTTAGTGTTAGTGTTAATGAGTTTTAGATTTCATTTAAGCTACCAATCAGACAAGCAAATAACTCAGACAGTTCAGTAATGAGGACCTCCCTGTATTTGCATCACAGACCTCTTGACCCTCCCTTTTTTTTAGTGTTTAGGGATGCTGGTGCCTGAGAGCACTGCGAGTAAAATCTGAATTCATCACAGTGTGCTTGTTGGTAATTCTGTTAACAAAAGGTATCCTTAGAAGATATTAAATATTCATACATTCTATGAATAACAATTGGTGAGGGACAGCAGGCTGTGTTTACTTTGGAGCAGTTGGTTTGCGTCTCTCTGCTCCCTGGAGCGTTTGGGGCAAGACTAGCTGGAAGAGGAAAAGTTCAGCTCGGTTCCTGGTTCCATATACACCACATGTATATGACTGCCTAGAGTAACTATATGTAAAAAAAATAATAATAATGCAGTCTGGGACACAGCAAGTGTGTGTATACTTGTGTGTGTACGTGTATGTGTGATTAGTTTGTTAATAGACACTAGAAATCAAATCATGGCTCCATATTTAATTTATTTCTATTATTAGTGCTCACTTGGCATCAAATAAGCTAAAAGACACTATATTAATACAATGATCAGCCATAACATTAAAACTACGGTGATGTGAATAACACTGACTATCTCATTACTGTGGAATCTGTCACAAGGTGAGATATATTAGAACAGTGAACAGTCCGTTCTCAAAATTGAGTGGGAGAATCTGTGTGTCTTTGACAAGGATGTCTCCAAAACAGCAGGTCCGGTGGGTGTGTCCCAGTATACAGTGGTTCATACCGACCAAAAGTTGTCCAGGGAAGGACAACTGGTGAATGAGTGACAGGGTCATGGATGCCCAAAGCTCACTGATGTGTGTGGAGGGTGAAGTCTAGACCATCTAGTCCGATTCTACAGAAGATCACCAGAAGAATCTGTTGCTAATGTTTTGCTGTCAGATACCAGAGAACACTTTCAGATGTCTTGTGGAGTCCAAAATGGGTCAGAGCTGTCTTGGTGACGGCTTAGGCAGGTGGTGTTATAGTTATGGCTATAAGTGTTTTTTTGGGGAAAAAAAAAAATTCAGTTGTAGCCAGATTACCAAACATAATATAAACAAACAAACAGAAATATTCTGTTACATAATATAAAAAAACAAGCAATCAAACTAATAAATTAATAAATAATATGTTTTTTTAAATAACACAAAACAGATTTTTTTCTAAATGAGATTATTAGACATAGCACTGATCCGATATCCACGCTCTGTTTTGACTCAATACCAGAATAAAACAAGGTTGAGCAGAACTTTTAGAAAAATAAATAAATAAATAGTAAACACTGGAATTAGATTTTTGGAAATTATTTTTCTGCAAATATTCACATATAAAAAGCAGGCTTGTATTTTGTTGTTTTAGACCAAATTATAGACATATTATAATAATATAGCTTTATATTTATATTATATTATAGATATATTGTCTTTTAGATATAATATAATATAATACTGTTTTAAGTGTTTTAAATATCGGATGAATATGGATATCGATATCGGTTCAGTATCGGTATCGTTATCAGGATGTGATCAGAATTGTGTATTGTAGTACAGATATAGTAGATAAATTAAATTATTAGTCAAATTTGGGAAGCACGTTTCTTAGATATATTTAGTCGGTGTGTTTCAAATAGTTTTTGTAGTATTTTCATTACACTCGTGGATGGATTTTTTTTACGTGTGTGTGTGTGTGTGTGTGTGTGTGTGTGTTGGTGATGCTACACCATTCCTTTCGTGCAACTGCTGCTGGCTTTCCCCACTGACCCCGATATTTGCTTTTCATTACGCACCCTATAGCGGTGTCCAGCTCCCCCTTTGCACCGCTCTGAGTGGAGCTGGCGGAGGGTGGAAACATTGGTTAAGCAAATTGGTATTTAAGTGGAACTTCTCCGGCCTCCGAGTCCTGCATTATTCATGGGCTGAATGCGAGAAAAAGCAGCGGCGCTCCTCTCTGCAGGACAGGAGGCAAACTAGGGCGCATGATGGCGTGGACATCATCCAGACTTTAAACAAAATTTCGCTATCACCTGCTAATAGTACCGACTCATTGCATCGACTCATTTCTTATTTGATTCCTTGTTTTTATTAATCTGCGTGTATTACCAGCGCGCATTTTTAAATATCATTAAAAATCTGCATTGCGTCAACGAAATTTCTGGAATTAATATCCAAATGTTGGATAATATATATTTGTTTTAATGATAGGTTTTGTAAATAAATGTGAAATTGTTTAAATGATTTTAAGCACATTCTTGCTACGTCGGCTCTCAAACGATTTTTCCTCCACTTATTTTTTTGTTTATTTATTTATTTTACTGTTTAAAATATTTTTGCTCAAATAAATGAAATCACATTGTAAATCCAAGTATGAAGGAGCAGTACAGGAGCAGTACAGCAGAAATCCCCTGTACAGGAGAGTGTATTTCTAAATCCTCATCCTCATTTCCACATTAAACAGAGAATCACTGGCTAAACTCCTTATTTATTTATTTATTTATTTATTTGATAAACACGTCTTTATTAATAATCATTACTGTATATAGTTTGATTAAATTTGTACCGGATATATGTAAACGGATATCTTTAGCTGTTGTCTGACTCTGAACGAGTTTTTATGCTCGGACTATGTTGGAGTATGTTGTCAGTCTGAAATGAATAATGTATGAGACACGGTTTAGGAGTTTATACGCATTTCTTTGAAAATATTCCTCAGATATTGGCTATGGAAATAACAGAGATTGATTTTTATTCATGTTTGGAGTTTGGCTGTAAAGCCGACATGTGTATAAGATCGACTGGGTGTATAAAATAAATTAATTGTGATTGTCTGGATTTATACATTTATTTATGTAAATAAATATCCGGATAGATAGATAGATAGATAGATAGATAGATAGATAGATAGATAGATAGATAGATAGATCAATAAATAAAATGAGCAATCCTGAAAATATTAATAATAACTTGTCTAAATAATTTATACAACTCGTTGAGTCTGAAACGTTTAACTGGACTGCACACTAAAATAAAACAAATAGTAAATAATTTAAAAACTCGGTTTTGTTTATAATTAAAATATTTTTGATGTGACGTGTTTGGGGGTTTTGTAGACATGTAATTCTATGTAATGGTATAGGCCTATAAAATAATCTCTAACTTATTAATCACATTTTAGCGGTTAATTATTTCTGGTTTTGGAATAATATCAATATAAATATTTTATTGAATTATAAGATAATATATATATTATAGAGAGAGCGAGAGAGAGAGAGAGATGAATAATTAATGTTTTTTATATGATGCCCGTTATAAACAAAAATATTATTACATTACATAAAATACATTATATAAGTTCAACTTTAATATTTTTGTTTGTTTTAATATATTTTTAAGTGTAAGTTATTTTAATATTTAAGTTTGTAATACTAAAAATAGCCTATATATTATTTTTTTTGTGGATAAGTGAACAAAAAAAGTCGTGGTCCAGTGACTGTGAAATTTGTGTAGAAAAGATAAATGCATGCAGCTCCACCATGATCTCGGACAGTTATGAAGTTATCAGTCCATAATTGTGTCTCCTCTGTTCTGTCTTTCCTTCTTTGCCTGTATAAACAGAAATACATGGAGGGTTAAATCTTGACACGACTTTTTTTTTCCTGTATTTTATTAATCTTTTCCCTCACTAAAGTTGACACCTATCAAACATTTACTATCGTATTTCGATTCTTCTCCCGGGGGAGCATACAATACAATACAATACAATACTACACTATGCAATACAATACAATACAATACAATACAACACAATACAATACAACATAATACAGACCGCGTCTCTCGAGTGTTTTTAATCTCTAATTGTATTTATAGAAGAACTGCACTAACTGACAAACTGCATTACGAACTGCCTCATGTTCTGTCCAGGGGCCGGAAGTTCATAAACAGGCAATGCTGATCCTGTGTCGGATGTCCGAAATAGCTATGAATGTGCACGTGCTAATAATGGTTTTGAGAGAGGCTTGTGACATTTAAATTATGCTGTCTTTTGGGGTGTTGTGACGTCACTGCTCCGCTCGTTGATTAGCCTTAATTAAATGTATAGTGTTCCTGGTTTTCTCGGCGGGTTTTAATTAAATTATGTATTATTAATGAAAACATTATTTGTACAATGGTCTGAAAAATCAGCTGTTGATCAAACAGAATGCTACAAACGGTGTGAATACATTCCCGTGTTCATCTGATCACTCTTTATTTCACCTTTCACATTGCCATAGCATCAGCTAAATCCTGTAAATATAAACATAAATGTCAATATCAGTTTATCCCCCACATATTATATCGTTCAATCTCACAGCTCTCGGATCTCTCTCTCTCTCTCTCTCTCTCTCTCTCTCTCTCTCTCTGTGTGTGTGTGTGTGTGTGTGTGTGCGCGCGCGTGTACGTGTATGTATGTATGTATGTGTATGCACATAGATGCAAAGGCCATATTTTATATATTGATGTGAATCATTTTAAACACTTTAATTACTGCACGCGACACAAAGTTGATTTATTTGACCATTCAAAATATATATATTATTTATTAAACATGCATTTAATCCATACAACACGCTTAATAAATATTGCATCCTCCTGATTTTAAACTTCTTCATGCCCCGGGATGCTGTAATGTAATGTTA